>VTFQ01000023.1:13165754-13191154 GCA_036281575.1 Ancherythroculter nigrocauda | reverse complement strand
TTCTTCTATGCACAACATATTGTTTGCAATGCACTGAAACAGTTCTGACATTGCAATGCAACGGCATATCCGCGTTCGTTCTTCTATGCAACGCAGTACAACAAGCACCTGTCGTGTTTATCCCTTCACTGCAAAACTAATGCAATGCGTTGTGTGTTAATCTCAATGGATGCGTTAGTTCATTCATCGCAACACCACGTTATGTGTTATCTCTTCAATGCAATAGGAATAAGTTAGTTTTTGTACACAATGCAAGGAAACAGTCCATAACTTCCTTCTATTAACAGCGCAATAAGTTAACTATTGTATGCAATGCACTGAAACAGTCCTTGATGCCTGAATGAAAGTTCTTATTAAACGCAGCGCAACAAGCTCCTGTTTTGTTTTTCTTCTATGCACAACATAAAGTTAACTATTGTTTGCAATGCACTGAAACAGTTCTGGCATTGCAATGCAACAGCGTATCCGTGTTCGTTCTTGCATGCAACGCAGTACAACAAGCACCTGCCGTTATCTCCTCACTGCAAAACTAATGCAATGCACGTTATGTGTTAATCTCAATGCATAACGGATGCGATAGTTCATTCATCGCAACACCACTCGTTATTTGTTATCTCTTCAATTCAATAGGAATAAGTTAGTTTTTGTATTCATTGCAAGGAAACAGTGCATAACTTACATGTTATTTCTTGAAGGCATTGAAATGCAATAGCATATATATGTTATAATAATTTCTTGTTACTGCAATGAAACAAATGTTATGTGTTATCGCTGCACTGTACAACGGTTTAAGTTACTACAAGGATGTTTTTGTGTTATCTCTCCGGTGCAGGAGGAATACATTAGTTCTTGTGTACAATGTAAGGAAACAATGCATAACAAGTTGCAATTCAGCAACACATATTTTATATACATTTCTTCTATTCACAGCGTAATAAGTTAACTATATTGTATGCAAGGCACTGAAACAGTTCTTGATGCATTGCAATGCGACAGCATATGTTATTTGTTTTCTCTTCAAGGCACAAAGCAAAAGTTAGTTCTTATATGCAACGCAGCGCAACAAGCACCTGTTTTGTCAACTATTCACTGTGAATGACTTTCTGCAATGTTATGTGTCTATGTGTCAATCTACGTTATGTGTTATCTCTTCAATGCAATAGGAATAGGTTAGTTTTTGTACACAATGCAAGGAAACAGTATATAAAATTCTTCTATTCACAGCGTAATAAGTTAACTATTGTATGCAAAGCACTGAAACAGTTCTTGATGCCTTGCAATGCAACAGCATATACGTGTTCGTTCTTGTATGCAACGCAGCGCAACAAGCACCTGTTTTGTTTTTCTTCTATGCACAACATATTGTTTGCAATGCACTGAAACAGTTCTGACATTGCAATGCAACGGTATATCCGCGTTCGTTCTTCTATGCACAACATATTGTTTGCAATGCACTGAAACAGTTCTGACATTGCAATGCAACGGCATATCCGCGTTCGTTCTTCTATGCAACGCAGTACAACAAGCACCTGTCGTGTTTATCCCTTCACTGCAAAACTAATGCAATGCGTTGTGTGTTAATCTCAATGGATGCGTTAGTTCATTCATCGCAACACCACGTTATGTGTTATCTCTTCAATGCAATAGGAATAAGTTAGTTTTTGTACACAATGCAAGGAAACAGTCCATAACTTCCTTCTATTAACAGCGCAATAAGTTAACTATTGTATGCAATGCACTGAAACAGTCCTTGATGCCTGAATGAAAGTTCTTATTAAACGCAGCGCAACAAGCTCCTGTTTTGTTTTTCTTCTATGCACAACATAAAGTTAACTATTGTTTGCAATGCACTGAAACAGTTCTGGCATTGCAATGCAACAGCGTATCCGTGTTCGTTCTTGCATGCAACGCAGTACAACAAGCACCTGCCGTTATCTCCTCACTGCAAAACTAATGCAATGCACGTTATGTGTTAATCTCAATGCATAACGGATGCGATAGTTCATTCATCGCAACACCACTCGTTATTTGTTATCTCTTCAATTCAATAGGAATAACTTAGTTAGTTATAAGTTAGTTATCGCTGCACTGTACAACGGTTTAAGTTACTACAATTCAATGTAGGTGGTTTTGTGTTATCTCTTCGGTGCAGGAGGAATACATTAGTTCTTGTGTACAATGTAAGGAAACAAGTGCATAACTTACAAGTTGCAATTCAGCAACACATATTTTATATAAAATTCTTCTATTCACAGCGTAATAAGTTAACTATTGTATGCAAAGCACTGAAACAGTTCTTGATGCCTTGCAATGCAACAGCATATACGTGTTCGTTCTTGTATGCAACGCAGCGCAACAAGCACCTGTTTTGTTTTTCTTCTATGCACAACATATTGTTTGCAATGCACTGAAACAGTTCTGACATTGCAATGCAACGGCATATCCACGTTCGTTCTTCTATGCACAACATATTGTTTGCAATGCACTGAAACAGTTCTGACATTGCAATGCAACGGCATATCCGCGTTCGTTCTTCTATGCACAACATATTGATTGCAATGCACTGAAACAGTTCTGGCATTGCAATGCAACAGCATATCCGTGGTTCGTTCTTGCATGCAACGCAGTACAACAAGCACCTGCCCTGTTAACTCTTCGCTGCAAATCTAATGCAATGCACGTTATGTGTGCACGTTATGTCTCAATGCATAACGGATACGTTAGTTCATTCATCGCAACACCACACGTTGTGTGTTATCTCTTCAATGCAACAGGAATAGGTTCGTTTTTGTACACAATGCAAGGAAACAGTATATAAAATTCTTCTATTCACAGCGTAATAAGTTAACTATTGTATGCAAAGCACTGAAACAGTTCTTGATGCCTTGCAATGCAAAAGCGTGTTCGTTCTTGTATGCAACGCAGCGCAACAAGCACCTGTTTGTTTTTTCTTCTATGCACAACATATTGTTTGCAATGCACTGAAACAGTTCTGGCATTGCAATGCAACAGCATATCCGTGTCAGCATATCCGTGAATGACTTTCTGCAATGCAATGCATTAGTTCATTCATCGCAACACCATACGTTATGTGTTATCTCTTCTATGCAATAGGAATAGGTTAGTTTTTGTACACAATGCAAGGAAACAGTATATAAAATCCTTCTATTCACAGCGTAATAAGTTAACTATTGTATGCAAAGCACTGAAACAGCACTTGATTCCTTGCAATGCAACAGCATATACGTGTTTGTTCTTGTATGCAACGCAGCGCAACAAGCACCTGTTTTGTTTTTCTTCTATGCACAACATAAAGTTAACTATGTTTGCAATGCACTGAAACAGTTCTGACATTGCAAAGCAACGGCATATCCGTGTTCGTTCTTCTATGCAACGCAGTACAACAAGCACCTGCCCTGTTATCTTTTCACTGCAAAACTAATGCAACAAGCACCTGCCCTGTTATCTCTTCACTGCAAAACTAATGCAATGCACGTTATGTGTTAATCTCAATGCATAACGGATGCGATAGTTCATTCAGCGCAACACCACTCGTTATTTGTTATCTCTTCAATTCAATAGGAATAAGTTAGTTTTTGTATTCATTGCAAGGAAACAGTGCATAACTTACATGTTATTTCTTGAAGGCATTGAAATGCAATAGCATATATATGTTATAATAATTTCTTCTATGCACAACATAAGTTAATTATTGTGTGCAATGCAATGAAACAGTTAGCTCTTGCATTCATTGCAATGCATCAGCATATATTTGTTTTCTCAATGCACAAAGGAAAGAGTTTGTTCTTGCATGCAATGCAGTGCGACAAGCACCTGTCGTGTTATCTCTTCACTGCAAAACGGATTGTGTTACTGCAATGAAACAAATGTTATGTGTTATCGCTGCACTGTACAACAGTTTAAGTTACTACAATTCAATGTAGGTGGTTTTGTGTTATCTCTTCGGTGCAGGAGGAATACATTAGTTCTTGTGTACAATGTAAGGAAACAGTGCATAACTTACAAGTTGCAATTCAGCAACACATATTTTATATACATTTCTTCTATTCACAGCGTAATAAGTTAACTATATTGTATGCAAGGCACTGAAACAGTTCTTGATGCATTGCAATGCGACAGCATATGTTATTTGTTTTCTCTTCAAGGCACAAAGCAAAAGTTAGTTCTTATATGCAACGCAGCGCAACAAGCACCTGTTTTGTCAACTATTCACTGTGAATGACTTTCTGCAATGCAATGCATTAGTTCATTCATCGCAACACCATACGTTATGTGTTATCTCTTCAATGCAATAGGAATAGGTTAGTTTTTGTACACAATGCAAGGAAACAGTATATAAAATTCTTCTATTCACAACGTAATAAGTTAACTATTGTATGCAAAGCACTGAAACAGTTCTTGATGCCTTGCAATGCAAACGCGTGTTCGTTCTTGTATGCAACGCAGCGCAACAAGCACCTGTTTGTTTTTTCTTCTATGCACAACATATTGTTTGCAATGCACTGAAACAGTTCTGGCATTGCAATGCAACAGCATATCCGTGTATGTTCTTGTATGCAACGCAGTACAACAAGCACCTGCCCTGTTTTCTCTTCACTGCAAAACTAATGCAATGCACGTTATGCGTTAGTTCATTCATCGCAACACCCACTCGTCATTTGTTATCTCTTCAATGCAATAGGAATAAGTTAATTATTTGTACACAATGCAAGGAAACAATATATAAAATTCTTCTATTCACACCCATGTAATGCAACAGCTATTGCAACTATTGTATGCAATGCACTGAAACAGTTCTTGATGCCTGAATGAAACTTCTTATTAAACGCAGCGCAACAAGCACCTGTTTTGCTTTTTTTCCTATGCACAACATAAAGTTAACTGTTGTTTGCAATGCACTGAAACAGTTCTGGCATCGCAATGCAACAGCATATCCGTGTTCGTTCTTGTATGCAACGCAGTACAACAAGCACCTGCCCTGTTATCTCTTCACTGCAAAACTAATGCAATGCACATGTTATGTGTTAATCTCAATGGATGCGTTTGTTCATTCATCGTTATGTGTTATCTCTTCAATGCAATAGGAATAAGTTAGTTTTTGTATTCACTGCAAGGAAACAGTCCATAACTTATATCTTAAAGGCATTGAAATACAATAGCACATATATGTTATATTAATTTCTTCTATGCACAACTTAATAAGTTAACTATTGTTTGCAATTAGTTCTTAGTTCTTGTATGCAACGCAGCACAACAATCACCTGTTTTGTTATATATTAAGTGCAAAACGGAATGCAATGCATATGTTATGTGTTAATCTCAGTGAAAAACGGATGAGTTAGTTTTGCAACACCACAAATTATCTCTTCAATGCATATACGATGCAAGAAGCACGTTATACAGCAAAAAGCAGCAAAAGCACGTTATATTAATTTCTCCAATGCACAACATACGTTAATTATTGTATGCTATGCAATGAAATCGATAGTTCTTGCATTTATTGCAACGCAACAGCATATGTGATTTGTTTTCTCTTCAATGAACAAAGGAAAGCGTTAGTTCTTGTATGCAATGCAGTGCAACAAGCACCTGTCGTGTTATGTCTTCACTGCAAAACGGATTAAGTTGCTGCAATGGAATGCAGGTTATGTGTTATCTCTGCACTGCAAAACGGTTTAAGTTACTGCAGTGCACATGTTATGTGGTAAATCTCAGTGCATACCGGACGAGTAAGTTCATTCATCACAACTCCACATATGTAATGTGTTATCTCTTCAATGCATAAGGAATAAGTTAGTTTTTGTGTACAATACAGGAAACAGTGCATAACTTTCATGTTAAAAACAGTTCATGTTTAAAACAGTTAATTCTTGTATTTATTAGATTGCAACAGCATATGTGATTTGACTTCTATTCAATGCACAAAGGAAAGAGTTCTTTCTGGTATGTAAATGCAGTCTCTTCACTGTACAACGGATTAAGTTACTGCAATGCAATGCAAATATTATGTGTTATCTCAATGCATAACGGATGAGTTACTTCATTCATCGCAAAACCACATATGTTATGTGTTATCTCGAACTTGAACTTTTATATATAATTATTGACTCCTTTGGATGATACGTTTTCTGGCAAACTAGTCCTCCCTCAATCATGAACTTTCTATATATACTCATTGACTCCATACAGGAGTCTGACCTACTGAATTATATATATTTATGGAAGATTAGTCCTCAATCTTAAACATTCTATACATGCTCATTGACTCCTTCTAATTTTATTTCAGCCATACAGAAGTCTATATTAGACATATTTAAAACTAATTTGTCCCGATTCCTCAATCATGAACTTTCTATACACACTCATTGTCTCACTCTGATGTTACTTCAGCCATACATGTGCTCATGTTTGACCTACTGAACATATTTCTGGAAAATTAGTCTTTGATCATGAACTGTTTATACAAACTCATTGATACTTTCTGATACTTTCTGAGCCCATGTTGAGCCCTACTGAACATATTTCTGGCAAATTAGTACTTAGTCTTGAACTTTCTACTTTGAACTTTTGCACGTTTCATACATTACTATTGACTCCTTCTGATGTTAATTCACCCACAGAAGTCCACATTAGACCTACAGAACATATCTCTGGTAAATTTGTCCTTGCTCATGAACTTTTTAAACATACTCACTGACTCCTTCTGATGTTATGTCTGCCATAGAGTATTGTATATTTTGACTTATTTCTGGCCCAAGAGTTCTCAATCTTGAACTTTCTACTTTGAAATTTTGAACGTTTCATACATTACTATTGCCTGCTTCTGATGTTAATTCACCCAAAGAAGTCCACATTAGACCTTCCGAACATATTTCTGGCAAATTAGTCCTCGATCATGAACTTCCTATACATACTCATTGACTCCATCTTATGTTAGACAAGCCAGATAGTGGTCCATATTTGACCGACTGAACATATATATGGCCAAAGAGTATTCGACATTGAAGTTTTTTATACGTACTCATTGAGGCCTTCTGATGTCACATCAGCCATCTAGAAGTCTATATTTGACCTACTGAACATATTTCTGGCCCTAGTGTACTCAATATTGAACTCTCTATACAAACTCATGGACTCCTGATTTTATTTCAGCCATACAGAATTCGATGTTAGACTTGTTTAAAAAAAAAAAAAAAAAAAAAAATCCCCAGAGTCCTCGATCATGAGTTTTGTATACTCCTTGCTCTTTGCCTCACTCTGATGTTACTTCAGCCATACATGAGTCTGACCTGCTGATAATATTTCTGGCAAATTAGTATTTGACAATAAACTTTTTAAACATACTCATTGACTCCTTTTGATGAAAGGTCAGCTGTACAGTATTGCATATTTCACCTAAGGGACATATTTCTGGCCAAAGACTACTCGATCTTGAACTTTTTATATTTACTTACTGACGCCTTCTGATATCACATTAGCCATACTGTGGTCAATTTTTGACCAAATTAACATATTTCTGGCCCAGGAGTATTCAATCTTGAACTTTCAATACATATTCATTGATACACTCTGATGTTACTTCAGCCATATATGAACCCATTTTGACCTAGTGAAAAAATTTCTGGCAAATAAGTCCTCAACAATGAAATTTCTATACAGACTCATTGGCTCCTTCTGTTGTTAGATCAGACAGACAGAAGTCAATATCTGACCTACTGAACATATTTCTGGAAATTAGACCTCAATCTTGACCTTTCTAAACCGACTCATTGACAACTCCTGAATTTATTTCAGCCATACATAAGTCCATATTAGACCTACTTAAAATTATTTTTTGTCCCAAGAGATCATGTATTTTGCATACATACTCTTTGCCTCACTCTAATGTTATGTCAACCATACATGAGCCTATGGTTGAGCTACAGAACATATCTCTTGTAAATTTGTCCTTGCTCATGAACTTTTTAAACATACTCACTGACTCCTCCTGATGTTATGTCTGCCATAGAGTATTGTATATTTTGACTTATTTCTGGCCCAAGAGTTCTCAGTCTTAAACTTTCTACTTTGAAATTTTGAACGTTTCATACATTACTATTGCCTCCTTCTGATGTTAATTCACCCACAGAAGTCCACAATTGACCTTCCGAAACATATTTCTGGCAAATTAGTCCTCGATCATGAACTTCCTATACATACTCATTGACTTCATCTAATGTTAGACAACCCAGATAGTAGTCCATATTTGACCGACTGAACATATATATGGCCAGAGTATTTGACATTGAAGTTTTTATACGTACTCATTGAGGCCTTCTGATGTCACATCAGCCATCTAGAAGTCTATATTTGACCTACTGAACATATTTCTGGCAAATTAGACCTCAATCTTGAACTTTCTAAATTGACTCCTTCTGAATTTATTTCAGCCACACTGAAGTCCATATTAGACCTACTTAAAATTAGTTTTTGTTCCAAGAGATCATGTATTTTGTATACATACTTTTTGCCTCACTCTGATGTTACTTCATCCATACATGAGCCTATGTTTGACCTAAAGAACATATCTCTGGTAAATTTGTCCTTGCTCATGAACTTTTTAAACATACTCATTGACTCCTTCTGATGTTATGTCTGCCATAGAGTATAGCATATTTGACATACTGAACATATTTCTGGCCCAAGAGTACTTAATCTTGAACTGTCTATACAAACTCACTGACTCCTGATCTTATTTCAGCCATACAGAAATCGATATTAGACTTGCTTAAAAAAAAAAAAAAAATTGTCCTTGAGAGTCCTCTTTGCCTCACTCTGATGTTACTTTAACCATACATGAGCCTATGTTTGACCTACAGAACATATCTCTGGTAAATTTGTCCTTGCTCATGAACTTTTTAAACATACTCACTGGCTCCTTCTGATGTAATGTCTGCCATAGAGTATTGCATATTTGACTTATTTCTGGCCAAAGAGTACTTAGTCTTGAACTTTCTGCTTTGAACTTTTGAACGTTTCATACATTACTATTGACTCCTTCTGATGTTAATTCACCCACAGAAGTCCACATTAGACCTACCGAACATATTTCTGGCAAAATTAGTCCTCGATCATGAACTTCCTATACATACTTATTGACTCCATCTTATGTTAGACAAGCCAGATAGTGGTCCATATTTGACCGACTGAACATATATATATGGCCAAAGAGTATTCGACATTGAAGTTTTTTATACGTACTCATTGAGGCCTTCTGATGTCACATCAGCCATCTAGAAGTCTATATTTGACCTACTGAACATATTTCTGGCCCTAGTGTACTCAATCTTGAACTCTCTATACAAACTCATGGACTCCTGATTTTATTTCAGCCATACAGAATTCGATATTAGACTTGTTTAAAAAAAAAAAAAAAAAAATCCCCAGAGTCTTCGATCATGAGTTTTGTATACTCCTTGCTCTTTGCCTCACTCTGATGTTACTTCAGCCATACATGAGTCTGACCTGCTGGTAATATTTCTGGCAAATTAGTCCTTGACAATAAACTTTTTAAACATACTCATTGACTCCTTTTGATGAAAGGTCAGCTGTACAGTATTGCATATTTCACCTAAGGGACATATTTCTGGCCAAAGACTACTCGATCTTGAACTTTTTATATTTACTTACTGACGCCTTCTGATATCACATTAGCCATACTGTGGTCAATTTTTGACCAAATGAACATATTTCTGGCCCAGGAGTATTCAATCTTGAACTTTCAATACATATTCATTGATACACTCTGATGTTACTTCAGCCATATATGAACCCATTTTAACCTAGTGGAAAAATTTCTGGCAAATAAGTCCTCAACAATGAAATTTCTATACAGACTCATTGGCTCCTTCTGTTGTTAGATCAGACAGACAGAAGTCAATATCTGACCTACTGAACATATTTCTGGAAATTAGACCTCAATCTTGACCTTTCTAAACCGACTCATTGACAACTCCTGAATTTATTTCAGCCATACATAAGTCCATATTAGACCTACTTAAAATTATTTTTTGTCCCAAGAGATCATGTATTTTGCATACATACTCTTTGCCTCACTCTAATGTTACGTCAACCATACATGAGCCTATGGTTGAGCTACAGAACATATCTCTTGTAAATTTGTCCTTGCTCATGAACTTTTTAAACATACTCACTGACTCCTCCTGATGTTATGTCTGCCATAGAGTATTGTATATTTTGACTTATTTCTGGCCCAAGAGTTCTCAGTCTTAAACTTTCTACTTTGAAATTTTGAACGTTTCATACATTACTATTGCCTCCTTCTGATGTTAATTCACCCACAGAAGTCCACATTAGACCTTCCGAAACATATTTCTGGCAAATTAGTCCTCGATCATGAACTTCCTATACATACTCATTGACTTCATCTAATGTTAGACAAGCCAGATAGTAGTCCATATTTGACCGACTGAACATATATATGGCCAGAGTATTTGACATTGAAGTTTTTATACGTACTCATTGAGGCCTTCTGATGTCACATCAGCCATCTAGAAGTCTATATTTGACCTACTGAACATATTTCTGGCAAATTAGACCTCAATCTTGAACTTTCTAAATTGACTCCTTCTGAATTTATTTCAGCCACACTGAAGTCCATATTAGACCTACTTAAAATTAGTTTTTGTTCCAAGAGATCATGTATTTTGTATACATACTTTTTGCCTCACTCTGATGTTACTTCATCCATACATGAGCCTATGTTTGACCTACAGAACATATCTCTGGTAAATTTGTCCTTGCTCATGAACTTTTTAAACATACTCATTGACTCCTTCTGATGTTATGTCTGCCATAGAGTATAGCATATTTGACATACTGAACATATTTCTGGCCCAAGAGTACTTAATCTTGAACTGTCTATACAAACTCACTGACTCCTGATCTTATTTCAGCCATACAGAAATCGATATTAGACTTGCTTAAAAAAAAAAAAAAATTGTCCTTGAGAGTCCTCTTTGCCTCACTCTGATGTTACTTTAACCATACATGAGCCTATGTTTGACCTACAGAACATATCTCTGGTAAATTTGTCCTTGCTCATGAACTTTTTAAACATACTCACTGGCTCCTTCTGATGTAATGTCTGCCATAGAGTATTGCATATTTGACTTATTTCTGGCCAAAGAGTACTTAGTCTTGAACTTTCTGCTTTGAACTTTTAAACGTTTCATACATTACTATTGACTCCTTCTGATGTTAATTCACCCACAGAAGTCCACATTAGACCTACCGAACATATTTCTGGCAAAATTAGTCCTCGATCATGAACTTCCTATACATACTTATTGACTCCATCTTATGTTAGACAAGCCAGATAGTGGTCCATATTTGACCGACTGAACATATATATATGGCCAAAGAGTATTCGACATTGAAGTTTTTTTATACGTACTCATTGAGGCCTTCTGATGTCACATCAGCCATCTAGAAGTCTATATTTGACCTACTGAACATATTTCTGGCCCTAGTGTACTCAATCTTGAACTCTCTATACAAACTCATGGACTCCTGATTTTATTTCAGCCATACAGAATTCGATGTTAGACTTGTTTAAAAAAAAAAAAAAAAAAAAAATCCCCAGAGTCCTCGATCATGAGTTTTGTATACTCCTTGCTCTTTGCCTCACTCTGATGTTACTTCAGCCATACATGAGTCTGACCTGCTGATAATATTTCTGGCAAATTAGTCTTTGACAATAAACTTTTTAAACATACTCATTGACTCCTTTTGATGAAAGGTCAGCTGTACAGTATTGCATATTTCACCTAAGGGACATATTTCTGGCCAAAGACTACTCGATCTTGAACTTTTTATATTTACTTACTGACGCCTTCTGATATCACATTAGCCATACTGTGGTCAATTTTTGACCAAATGAACATATTTCTGGCCCAGGAGTATTCAATCTTGAACTTTCAATACATATTCATTGATACACTCTGATGTTACTTCAGCCATATATGAACCCATTTTAACCTAGTGGAAAAATTTCTGGCAAATAAGTCCTCAACAATGAAATTTCTATACAGACTCATTGGCTCCTTCTGTTGTTAGATCAGACAGACAGAAGTCAATATCTGACCTACTGAACATATTTCTGGAAATTAGACCTCAATCTTGACCTTTCTAAACCGACTCATTGACAACTCCTGAATTTATTTCAGCCATACATGAAGTCCATATTAGACCTACTTAAAATTAGTTTTTGTCCCAAGAGATCATGTATTTTGCATACATACTCTTTGCCTCACTCTAATGTTACGTCAACCATACATGAGCCTATGGTTGACCTACAGAACATATCTCTGGTAAATTTGTCCTCGCTCATGAACTTTTTAAACATACTCACTGACTCCTTCTGATGTAATGTCTGCCATAGAGTATTGTATATTTGACTTATTTCTGGCCAAAGAGTACTTAGTCTTGAACTTTCTACTTTGAACTTTTGAACGTTTCAGACATTACTATTGACTCCTTCTGATGTTAATTCACCCACAGAAGTCCACATTAGACCTACCGAACATATTTCTGGCAAATTAGTCCTCGATCATGAACTTCCTATACATACTCATTGACTACATCTGATGTTAGACAAGCCAGATAGTAGTCCATATTTGACCGACTGAACATATATATGGCCAGAGTATTCGACATTGAAGTTTTTATACGTACTCATTGAGGCCTCCTGATGTCACATCAGCCATCTAGAAGTCTATATTTGACCTACTGAACATATTTTTGGCAAATTAGACCTCAATCTTGAACTTTCTAAATTGACTCCTTCTGAATTTATTTCAGCCATACTGAAGTCCATATTAGACCTACTTAAAATTAGTTTTTGTCCCAAGAAATCATATATTTTGTATACATACTTTTTGCCTCACTCTGATGTTACTTCATCCATACATGAGCCTATGTTTGACCTACAGAACATATCTCTGGTAAATTTGTCCTTGCTCATGAACTTTTTAAACATACTCATTGACTCCTTCTGATGTTATGTCTGCCATAGAGTATAGCATATTTGACCTACTGAACATATTTCTGGCCCAAGAGTACTTAATCTTGAACTGTCGATACAAACTCACTGACTCCTGATCTTATTTCAGCCATAGAGAAATCGATATTAGACTTGCTTAAAAAAAAAAAAAAAAATTGTCCTTGAGAGTCCTCTTTGCCTCACTCTGATGTTACTTTAACCATACATGAGCCTATGTTTGACCTACAGAACATATCTCTGGAAAATTTGTCCTTGCTCATGAACTTTTTAAACATACTCATTGACTCCTTCTGATGTTATGTCTGCCATAGAGTATAGCATATTTGACCTACTGAACATATTTCTGGCCCAAGAGTACTTAATCTTGAACTGTCGATACAAACTCACTGACTCCTGATCTTATTTCAGCCATACAGAAATCGATATTAGACTTGCTTAAAAAAAAAAAAATTGTCCTTGAGAGTCCTCTTTGCCTCACTCTGATGTTACTTTAACCATACATGAGCCTATGTTTGACCTACAGAACATATCTCTGGTAAATTTGTCCTTGCTCATGAACTTTTTAAACATACTCACTGACTCCTTCTGATGCAATGTCTGCCATAGAGTATTGCATATTTGACTCATTTCTGGCCAAAGAGTACTTAGTCTTGAACTTTCTACTTTGAACTTTTGAACGTTTCATACATTACTATTGACTCCTTCTGATGTTAATTCACCCACAGAAGTCCACATTAGACCTACCGAACATATTTCTGGCAAATTAGTCCTCGATCATGAACTTCCTATACATAATTATTGACTCCATCTTATGTTAGACAAGCCAGATAGTGGTCCATATTTGACCGACTGAACATATATATGGCCAAAGAGTATTCGACATTGAAGTTTTTTATACGTACTCATTGAACCCTTCTGATGTCACATCAGCCATCTAGAAGTCTATATTTGACCTACTGAACATATTTCTGGCAAATTAGACCTCAATCCTGAACTTTCTAAATTGACTCCTTCTGAATTTATTTCAGCCATACAGATTTCGATATTAGACTTGTTAAAAAAAAAAAAAAAAATCCCCAGAGTCCTCAATCATGAGTTTTGTATACTCCTTGCTCTTTGGCTCACTCTGATGTTACTTCAGCCATACATGAGTCTGACCTGCTGATAATATTTCTGGCAAATTAGTCCTTGACAATAAACTTTTTAAACATATTCATTGACTCCTTTTGATGAAAGGTCAGCTGTACAGTATTGCATATTTCACCTAAGGGACATATTTCTGGCCAAAGACTACTCGATCTTGAACTTTTTATATTTACTTACTGACGCCTTCTGATATCACATTAGCCATACTGTGGTCAATTTTTGACCAAATGAACATATTTCTGGCCCAGGAGTATTCAATCTTGAACTTTCAATACATATTCATTGATACACTCTGATGTTACTTCAGCCATATATGAACCCATTTTAACCTAGTGGAAAAATTTCTGGCAAATAAGTCCTCAACAATGAAATTTCTATACAGACTCATTGGCTCCTTCTGTTGTTAGATCAGACAGACAGAAGTCAATATCTGACCTACTGAACATATTTCTGGAAATTAGACCTCAATCTTGACCTTTCTAAACCGACTCATTGACAACTCCTGAATTTATTTCAGCCATACATAAGTCCATATTAGACCTACTTAAAATTATTTTTTGTCCCAAGAGATCATGTATTTTGCATACATACTCTTTGCCTCACTCTAATGTTACGTCAACCATACATGAGCCTATGGTTGAGCTACAGAACATATCTCTTGTAAATTTGTCCTTGCTCATGAACTTTTTAAACATACTCACTGACTCCTCCTGATGTTATGTCTGCCATAGAGTATTGTATATTTTGACTTATTTCTGGCCCAAGAGTTCTCAGTCTTAAACTTTCTACTTTGAAATTTTGAACGTTTCATACATTACTATTGCCTCCTTCTGATGTTAATTCACCCACAGAAGTCCACATTAGACCTTCCGAACATATTTCTGGCAAATTAGTCCTCGATCATGAACTTCCTATACATACTCATTGACTTCATCTAATGTTAGACAAGCCAGATAGTAGTCCATATTTGACCGACTGAACATATATATGGCCAGAGTATTTGACATTGAAGTTTTTATACGTACTCATTGAGGCCTTCTGATGTCACATCAGCCATCTAGAAGTCTATATTTGACCTACTGAACATATTTCTGGCAAATTAGACCTCAATCTTGAACTTTCTAAATTGACTCCTTCTGAATTTATTTCAGCCACACTGAAGTCCATATTAGACCTACTTAAAATTAGTTTTTGTTCCAAGAGATCATGTATTTTGTATACATACTTTTTGCCTCACTCTGATGTTACTTCATCCATACATGAGCCTATGTTTGACCTACAGAACATATCTCTGGTAAATTTGTCCTTGCTCATGAACTTTTTAAACATACTCATTGACTCCTTCTGATGTTATGTCTGCCATAGAGTATAGCATATTTGACATACTGAACATATTTCTGGCCCAAGAGTACTTAATCTTGAACTGTCTATACAAACTCACTGACTCCTGATCTTATTTCAGCCATACAGAAATCGATATTAGACTTGCTTAAAAAAAAAAAAAAATTGTCCTTGAGAGTCCTCTTTGCCTCACTCTGATGTTACTTTAACCATACATGAGCCTATGTTTGACCTACAGAACATATCTCTGGTAAATTTGTCCTTGCTCATGAACTTTTTAAACATACTCACTGGCTCCTTCTGATGTAATGTCTGCCATAGAGTATTGCATATTTGACTTATTTCTGGCCAAAGAGTACTTAGTCTTGAACTTTCTGCTTTGAACTTTTAAACGTTTCATACATTACTATTGACTCCTTCTGATGTTAATTCACCCACAGAAGTCCACATTAGACCTACCGAACATATTTCTGGCAAAATTAGTCCTCGATCATGAACTTCCTATACATACTTATTGACTCCATCTTATGTTAGACAAGCCAGATAGTGGTCCATATTTGACCGACTGAACATATATATATGGCCAAAGAGTATTCGACATTGAAGTTTTTTTATACGTACTCATTGAGGCCTTCTGATGTCACATCAGCCATCTAGAAGTCTATATTTGACCTACTGAACATATTTCTGGCCCTAGTGTACTCAATCTTGAACTCTCTATACAAACTCATGGACTCCTGATTTTATTTCAGCCATACAGAATTCGATGTTAGACTTGTTTAAAAAAAAAAAAAAAAAAAAAATCCCCAGAGTCCTCGATCATGAGTTTTGTATACTCCTTGCTCTTTGCCTCACTCTGATGTTACTTCAGCCATACATGAGTCTGACCTGCTGATAATATTTCTGGCAAATTAGTCTTTGACAATAAACTTTTTAAACATACTCATTGACTCCTTTTGATGAAAGGTCAGCTGTACAGTATTGCATATTTCACCTAAGGGACATATTTCTGGCCAAAGACTACTCGATCTTGAACTTTTTATATTTACTTACTGACGCCTTCTGATATCACATTAGCCATACTGTGGTCAATTTTTGACCAAATGAACATATTTCTGGCCCAGGAGTATTCAATCTTGAACTTTCAATACATATTCATTGATACACTCTGATGTTACTTCAGCCATATATGAACCCATTTTAACCTAGTGGAAAAATTTCTGGCAAATAAGTCCTCAACAATGAAATTTCTATACAGACTCATTGGCTCCTTCTGTTGTTAGATCAGACAGACAGAAGTCAATATCTGACCTACTGAACATATTTCTGGAAATTAGACCTCAATCTTGACCTTTCTAAACCGACTCATTGACAACTCCTGAATTTATTTCAGCCACACTGAAGTCCATATTAGACCTACTTAAAATTAGTTTTTGTCCCAAGAGATCATGTATTTTGCATACATACTCTTTGCCTCACTCTAATGTTACGTCAACCATACATGAGCCTATGGTTGACCTACAGAACATATCTCTGGTAAATTTGTCCTCGCTCATGAACTTTTTAAACATACTCACTGACTCCTTCTGATGTAATGTCTGCCATAGAGTATTGCATATTTGACTTATTTCTGGCCAAAGAGTACTTAGTCTTGAACTTTCTACTTTGAACTTTTGAACGTTTCAGACATTACTATTGACTCCTTCTGATGTTAATTCACCCACAGAAGTCCACATTAGACCTACCGAACATATTTCTGGCAAATTAGTCCTCGATCATGAACTTCCTATACATACTCATTGACTACATCTGATGTTAGACAAGCCAGATAGTAGTCCATATTTGACCGACTGAACATATATATGGCCAGAGTATTCGACATTGAAGTTTTTATACGTACTCATTGAGGCCTCCTGATGTCACATCAGCCATCTAGAAGTCTATATTTGACCTACTGAACATATTTTTGGCAAATTAGACCTCAATCTTGAACTTTCTAAATTGACTCCTTCTGAATTTATTTCAGCCATACTGAAGTCCATATTAGACCTACTTAAAATTAGTTTTTGTCCCAAGAAATCATATATTTTGTATACATACTTTTTGCCTCACTCTGATGTTACTTCATCCATACATGAGCCTATGTTTGACCTACAGAACATATCTCTGGTAAATTTGTCCTTGCTCATGAACTTTTTAAACATACTCATTGACTCCTTCTGATGTTATGTCTGCCATAGAGTATAGCATATTTGACCTACTGAACATATTTCTGGCCCAAGAGTACTTAATCTTGAACTGTCGATACAAACTCACTGACTCCTGATCTTATTTCAGCCATAGAGAAATCGATATTAGACTTGCTTAAAAAAAAAAAAAAAAATTGTCCTTGAGAGTCCTCTTTGCCTCACTCTGATGTTACTTTAACCATACATGAGCCTATGTTTGACCTACAGAACATATCTCTGGAAAATTTGTCCTTGCTCATGAACTTTTTAAACATACTCATTGACTCCTTCTGATGTTATGTCTGCCATAGAGTATAGCATATTTGACCTACTGAACATATTTCTGGCCCAAGAGTACTTAATCTTGAACTGTCGATACAAACTCACTGACTCCTGATCTTATTTCAGCCATACAGAAATCGATATTAGACTTGCTTAAAAAAAAAAAAATTGTCCTTGAGAGTCCTCTTTGCCTCACTCTGATGTTACTTTAACCATACATGAGCCTATGTTTGACCTACAGAACATATCTCTGGTAAATTTGTCCTTGCTCATGAACTTTTTAAACATACTCACTGACTCCTTCTGATGCAATGTCTGCCATAGAGTATTGCATATTTGACTCATTTCTGGCCAAAGAGTACTTAGTCTTGAACTTTCTACTTTGAACTTTTGAACGTTTCATACATTACTATTGACTCCTTCTGATGTTAATTCACCCACAGAAGTCCACATTAGACCTACCGAACATATTTCTGGCAAATTAGTCCTCGATCATGAACTTCCTATACATAATTATTGACTCCATCTTATGTTAGACAAGCCAGATAGTGGTCCATATTTGACCGACTGAACATATATATGGCCAAAGAGTATTCGACATTGAAGTTTTTTATACGTACTCATTGAACCCTTCTGATGTCACATCAGCCATCTAGAAGTCTATATTTGACCTACTGAACATATTTCTGGCAAATTAGACCTCAATCCTGAACTTTCTAAATTGACTCCTTCTGAATTTATTTCAGCCATACAGATTTCGATATTAGACTTGTTAAAAAAAAAAAAAAAAATCCCCAGAGTCCTCAATCATGAGTTTTGTATACTCCTTGCTCTTTGGCTCACTCTGATGTTACTTCAGCCATACATGAGTCTGACCTGCTGATAATATTTCTGGCAAATTAGTCCTTGACAATAAACTTTTTAAACATATTCATTGACTCCTTTTGATGAAAGGTCAGCTGTACAGTATTGCATATTTCACCTAAGGGACATATTTCTGGCCAAAGACTACTCGATCTTGAACTTTTTATATTTACTTACTGACGCCTTCTGATATCACATTAGCCATACTGTGGTCAATTTTTGACCAAATGAACATATTTCTGGCCCAGGAGTATTCAATCTTGAACTTTCAATACATATTCATTGATACACTCTGATGTTACTTCAGCCATATATGAACCCATTTTAACCTAGTGGAAAAATTTCTGGCAAATAAGTCCTCAACAATGAAATTTCTATACAGACTCATTGGCTCCTTCTGTTGTTAGATCAGACAGACAGAAGTCAATATCTGACCTACTGAACATATTTCTGGAAATTAGACCTCAATCTTGACCTTTCTAAACCGACTCATTGACAACTCCTGAATTTATTTCAGCCATACATAAGTCCATATTAGACCTACTTAAAATTATTTTTTGTCCCAAGAGATCATGTATTTTGCATACATACTCTTTGCCTCACTCTAATGTTACGTCAACCATACATGAGCCTATGGTTGAGCTACAGAACATATCTCTTGTAAATTTGTCCTTGCTCATGAACTTTTTAAACATACTCACTGACTCCTCCTGATGTTATGTCTGCCATAGAGTATTGTATATTTTGACTTATTTCTGGCCCAAGAGTTCTCAGTCTTAAACTTTCTACTTTGAAATTTTGAACGTTTCATACATTACTATTGCCTCCTTCTGATGTTAATTCACCCACAGAAGTCCACATTAGACCTTCCGAACATATTTCTGGCAAATTAGTCCTCGATCATGAACTTCCTATACATACTCATTGACTTCATCTAATGTTAGACAAGCCAGATAGTAGTCCATATTTGACCGACTGAACATATATATGGCCAGAGTATTTGACATTGAAGTTTTTATACGTACTCATTGAGGCCTTCTGATGTCACATCAGCCATCTAGAAGTCTATATTTGACCTACTGAACATATTTCTGGCAAATTAGACCTCAATCTTGAACTTTCTAAATTGACTCCTTCTGAATTTATTTCAGCCACACTGAAGTCCATATTAGACCTACTTAAAATTAGTTTTTGTTCCAAGAGATCATGTATTTTGTATACATACTTTTTGCCTCACTCTGATGTTACTTCATCCATACATGAGCCTATGTTTGACCTACAGAACATATCTCTGGTAAATTTGTCCTTGCTCATGAACTTTTTAAACATACTCATTGACTCCTTCTGATGTTATGTCTGCCATAGAGTATAGCATATTTGACATACTGAACATATTTCTGGCCCAAGAGTACTTAATCTTGAACTGTCTATACAAACTCACTGACTCCTGATCTTATTTCAGCCATACAGAAATCGATATTAGACTTGCTTAAAAAAAAAAAAAAATTGTCCTTGAGAGTCCTCTTTGCCTCACTCTGATGTTACTTTAACCATACATGAGCCTATGTTTGACCTACAGAACATATCTCTGGTAAATTTGTCCTTGCTCATGAACTTTTTAAACATACTCACTGACTCCTTCTGATGTAATGTCTGCCATAGAGTACTGCATATTTGACTTATTTCTGGCCAAAGAGTACTTAGTCTTGAACTTTCTGCTTTGAACTTTTGAACGTTTTATACATTACTATTGACTCCTTCTGATGTTAATTCACCCACAGAAGTCCACATTAGACCTACCGAACATATTTCTGGCAAATTAGTCCTCGATCATGAACTTCCTATACATACTTATTGACTACATCTTATGTTAGACAAGCCAGATAGTGGTCCATATTTGACCGACTGAACATATATATGGCCAAAGAGTATTCGACATTGAAGTTTTTTATACGTACTCATTGAGGCCTTCTGATGTCACATCAGCCATCTAGAAGTCTATATTTGACCTACTGAACATATTTCTGGCCCTAGTGTACTCAATCTTGAACTCTCTATACAAACTCATGGACTCCTGATTTTATTTCAGCCATACAGAATTCGATATTAGACTTGTTTAAAAAAAAAAAAAATCCCCAGAGTCCTCGATCATGAGTTTTGTATACTCCTTGCTCTTTGCCTCACTCTGATGTTACTTCAGCCATACATGAGTCTGACCTGCTGGTAATATTTCTGGCAAATTAGTCCTTGACAATAAACTTTTTAAACATACTCATTGACTCCTTTTGATGAAAGGTCAGCTGTACAGTATTGCATATTTCACCTAAGGGACATATTTCTGGCCAAAGACTACTCGATCTTGAACTTTTTATATTTACTTACTGACGCCTTCTGATATCACATTAGCCATACTGTGGTCAATTTTTGACCAAATGAACATATTTCTGGCCCAGGAGTATTCAATCTTGAACTTTCAATACATATTCATTGATACACTCTGATGTTACTTCAGCCATATATGAACCCATTTTAACCTAGTGGAAAAATTTCTGGCAAATAAGTCCTCAACAATGAAATTTCTATACAGACTCATTGGCTCCTTCTGTTGTTAGATCAGACAGACAGAAGTCAATATCTGACCTACTGAACATATTTCTGGAAATTAGACCTCAATCTTGACCTTTCTAAACCGACTCATTGACAACTCCTGAATTTATTTCAGCCATACATAAGTCCATATTAGACCTACTTAAAATTAGTTTTTGTCCCAAGAGATCATGTATTTTGCATACATACTCTTTGCCTCACTCTAATGTTACGTCAACCATACATGAGCCTATGGTTGACCTACAGAACATATCTCTGGTAAATTTGTCCTCGCTCATGAACTTTTTAAACATACTCACTGACTCCTTCTGATGTAATGTCTGCCATAGAGTATTGCATATTTGACTTATTTCTGGCCAAAGAGTACTTAGTCTTGAACTTTCTACTTTGAACTTTTGAACGTTTCAGACATTACTATTGACTCCTTCTGATGTTAATTCACCCACAGAAGTCCACATTAGACCTACCGAACATATTTCTGGCAAATTAGTCCTCGATCATGAACTTCCTATACATACTCATTGACTACATCTGATGTTAGACAAGCCAGATAGTAGTCCATATTTGACCGACTGAACATATATATGGCCAGAGTATTCGACATTGAAGTTTTTATACGTACTCATTGAGGCCTCCTGATGTCACATCAGCCATCTAGAAGTCTATATTTGACCTACTGAACATATTTTGGCAAATTAGACCTCAATCTTGAACTTTCTAAATTGACTCCTTCTGAATTTATTTCAGCCATACTGAAGTCCATATTAGACCTACTTAAAATTAGTTTTTGTCCCAAGAAATCATATATTTTGTATACATACTTTTTGCCTCACTCTGATGTTACTTCATCCATACATGAGCCTATGTTTGACCTACAGAACATATCTCTGGTAAATTTGTCCTTGCTCATGAACTTTTTAAACATACTCATTGACTCCTTCTGATGTTATGTCTGCCATAGAGTATAGCATATTTGACCTACTGAACATATTTCTGGCCCAAGAGTACTTAATCTTGAACTGTCGATACAAACTCACTGACTCCTGATCTTATTTCAGCCATAGAGAAATCGATATTAGACTTGCTTAAAAAAAAAAAAAAAAATTGTCCTTGAGAGTCCTCTTTGCCTCACTCTGATGTTACTTTAACCATACATGAGCCTATGTTTGACCTACAGAACATATCTCTGGTAAATTTGTCCTTGCTCATGAACTTTTTAAACATACTCATTGACTCCTTCTGATGTTATGTCTGCCATAGAGTATAGCATATTTGACCTACTGAACATATTTCTGGCCCAAGAGTACTTAATCTTGAACTGTCGATACAAACTCACTGACTCCTGATCTTATTTCAGCCATACAGAAATCGATATTAGACTTGCTTAAAAAAAAAAAAAATTGTCCTTGAGAGTCCTCTTTGCCTCACTCTGATGTTACTTTAACCATACATGAGCCTATGTTTGACCTACAGAACATATCTCTGGTAAATTTGTCCTTGCTCATGAACTTTTTAAACATACTCACTGACTCCTTCTGATGCAATGTCTGCCATAGAGTATTGCATATTTGACTCATTTCTGGCCAAAGAGTACTTAGTCTTGAACTTTCTACTTTGAACTTTTGAACGTTTCATACATTACTATTGACTCCTTCTGATGTTAATTCACCCACAGAAGTCCACATTAGACCTACCGAACATATTTCTGGCAAATTAGTCCTCGATCATGAACTTCCTATACATAATTATTGACTCCATCTTATGTTAGACAAGCCAGATAGTGGTCCATATTTGACCGACTGAACATATATATGGCCAAAGAGTATTCGACATTGAAGTTTTTTATACGTACTCATTGAACCCTTCTGATGTCACATCAGCCATCTAGAAGTCTATATTTGACCTACTGAACATATTTCTGGCAAATTAGACCTCAATCCTGAACTTTCTAAATTGACTCCTTCTGAATTTATTTCAGCCATACAGAATTCGATATTAGACTTGTTAAAAAAAAAAAAAAAATCCCCAGAGTCCTCAATCATGAGTTTTGTATACTCCTTGCTCTTTGGCTCACTCTGATGTTACTTCAGCCATACATGAGTCTGACCTGCTGATAATATTTCTGGCAAATTAGTCCTTGACAATAAACTTTTTAAACATTGACTCCTTTTGATGAAAGGTCAGCTGTACAGTATTGCATATTTCACCTAAGGGACATATTTCTGGCCAAAGACTACTCGATCTTGAACTTTTTATATTTACTTACTGACGCCTTCTGATATCACATTAGCCATACTGTGGTCAATTTTTGACCAAATGAACATATTTCTGGCCCAGGAGTATTCAATCTTGAACTTTCAATACATATTCATTGATACACTCTGATGTTACTTCAGCCATATATGAACCCATTTTAACCTAGTGGAAAAATTTCTGGCAAATAAGTCCTCAACAATGAAATTTCTATACAGACTCATTGGCTCCTTCTGTTGTTAGATCAGACAGACAGAAGTCAATATCTGACCTACTGAACATATTTCTGGAAATTAGACCTCAATCTTGACCTTTCTAAACCGACTCATTGACAACTCCTGAATTTATTTCAGCCATACATAAGTCCATATTAGACCTACTTAAAATTATTTTTTGTCCCAAGAGATCATGTATTTTGCATACATACTCTTTGCCTCACTCTAATGTTACGTCAACCATACATGAGCCTATGGTTGAGCTACAGAACATATCTCTTGTAAATTTGTCCTTGCTCATGAACTTTTTAAACATACTCACTGACTCCTTCTGATGTAATGTCTGCCATAGAGTATTGCATATTTGACTTATTTCTGGCCAAAGAGTTCTCAGTCTTGAACTTTCTACTTTGAAATTTTGAACGTTTCATACATTACTATTGACTCCTTCTGATGTTAATTCACCCACAGAAGTCCACATTAGACCTTCCGAACATATTTCTGGCAAATTAGTCCTCGATCATGAACTTCCTATACATACTCATTGACTCCATCTAATGTTAGACAAGCCAGATAGTAGTCCATATTTGACCGACTGAACATATATATGGCCAGAGTATTTGACATTGAAGTTTTTATACGTACTCATTGAGGCCTTCTGATGTCACATCAGCCATCTAGAAGTCTATATTTGACCTACTGAACATATTTCTGGCCCTAGTGTACTCAATCTTGAACTCTCTATACAAACTCATGGACTCCTGATTTTATTTCAGCCATACAGAATTCGATATTAGACTTGTTTAAAAAAAAAAAAAAAATCCCCAGAGTCCTCGATCATGAGTTTTGTATACTCCTTGCTCTTTGCCTCACTCTGATGTTACTTCAGCCATACATGAGTCTGACCTGCTGGTAATATTTCTGGCAAATTAGTCCTTGACAATAAACTTTTTAAACATACTCATTGACTCCTTTTGATGAAAGGTCAGCTGTCCAGTATTGCATATTTCACCTAAGGGACATATTTCTGGCCAAAGACTACTCGATCTTGAACTTTTTATATTTACTTACTGACGCCTTCTGATATCACATTAGCCATACTGTGGTCAATTTTTGACCAAATGAACATATTTCTGGCCCAGGAGTATTCAATCTTGAACTTTCAATACATATTCATTGATACACTCTGATGTTACTTCAGCCATATATGAACCCATTTTAACCTAGTGGAAAAATTTCTGGCAAATAAGTCCTCAACAATGAAAATTTCTATACAGACTCATTGGCTCCTTCTGTTGTTAGATCAGACAGACAGAAGTCAATATCTGACCTACTGAACATATTTCTGGAAATTAGACCTCAATCTTGACCTTTCTAAAC
>VTFQ01000023.1:13069194-13165412 GCA_036281575.1 Ancherythroculter nigrocauda | reverse complement strand
CCCAGAACACCCTAGCAACCGCCTAGCAACACCTTAGTAACCACCCCAAGTACCTTAGCAACTGCCTAGCAACCACCCAGGTTACCATAGCAACCGCCTAGCAACCACCAAGAACACCCTAGCAACCGCCTAGCAACACCTTAGCAACCACTCCGAGTACCTTAGCAACTGCCCAGCAACACCCTAGCAACCACTCAGGTTACCATAGCAACCACCTAGCAACCACCCAGAACACCCTAGCGACCGCCTAGCAACACCTTAGCAACTACCCAAGTACCTTAGCAACCGCCTAGCAACCACCCAGAACACCCTAGCAACCGCCTAGCAACACCTTAGTAACCACCCCAAGTACCTTAGCAACTGCCTAGCAACCACCCAGGTTACCATAGCAACCGCCTAGCAACCACCAAGAACACCCTAGCAACCGCCTAGCAACACCTTAGCAACCACTCCGAGTACCTTAGCAACTGCCCAGCAACACCCTAGCAACCACTCAGGTTACCATAGCAACCACCTAGCAACCACCCAGAACACCCTAGCGACCGCCTAGCAACACCTTAGCAACTACCCAAGTACCTTAGCAACCGCCTAGCAACCACCCAGAACACCCTAGCAACCGCCTAGCAACACCTTAGCAACCACCCCAAGTACCTTAGCAACCGCCTAGCAACCGAGTGCCGAGTTTTGCCACTGCAAGCACCATTCACATTTTCTTCAGGAAATGTACATTCTAGTATTGTAATTACTATTCACCTGAACAAAATTTTGGCGCGTAACTCTTCCCGCACCGTTTGTCGTAGACCCACGAATGAGGTGTCAAATCGACCGGCTTATTGAGGAGAGGTGTGCTATGACTTTTCTAATCGATCGGGTGTACGATGTTCACACAGCGTACGAAAAAACGGCTGAAAAAACTCCCATAGACTTAACATGGGGGCCAAATCTGCTAGATCATATCTTTGGATCAAAAGGTCACAGAGACTTGGGGCTGGGCTCTTTTGACTCGGCCTATCAAGCCGCCAATAAGTAGTGACTTCATGGCCACACCCTAGCAACCAATTACAGCACCCTAGCAACCGAGTGGCGAATTTTGCCACTGCAAGCACCATTCACATTTTCTTCAGGAAATGTACATTCTAGTTAATGGTGCTTGCCAAAGGCAAAGCTCCATTCTTAATCTTCTGCATACTTATTATTATTATTATTATTATTATTATTATTATTATTATTATTATTATTATTCCACACAAAAGTTTGGCGCGCTACTCCTCCCGCAGTTTTTGTCCTAGACTCATGAATGAGGTGTCAAATCGACCGGCTCATTGAGGAGAGGTGTGCTATGACTTTTATAAGCGATCGGACCAGCGATGTTCGCACAGCGGACGAAAAAGCGGCCAAAAAAGTCCCATTGACTTACATTGAAAAATTCAAATTCACGAACATTCCGTCTCTCTCAACTGTCACTTTCTCACACACACTCACACACGCAGGCCCTTAGAAGCCTTTGTCTCTCAGACACAGACACTCATTTTCTTCCACTTTTATTTCTGCGCGCTATTTCTCCCGCAGCGTTTGTCCTAGACCCATGAATGAGGTGTCAAATCGACCGGCTTATTGAGGAGAGGTGTGCTATTTTTTTTTTAAGCGATCGGACCAACGATGTTCGCACAGGGGGCGAAAAAGCGGCCAAAAAAGTCCCATTGACTTTCAATGGCGGAATCTTCAGAAATTTGAATTTCAACTGTCACTTTCTCACACACACTCACACACGCAGGCCCTTAGAAGCCTTTCTCTCTCAGACACAGACACTCATTTTCTTCCACTTTTTTTTCTGCGCGCTACTCCTCCCGCAGTTTTTGTCCTAGACCCATGAATGAGGTGTCAAATCGACCGGCTCATTGAGGAGAGGTGTGCTATGACTTTTATAAGCAATCGGGTGTACGATGTTCGTCCGGCGGGCGAAAAAGTAGCGAAAAAAATCCCATAGACTTTGCATTGGGACAAACTTTGACGAGTAATAGCTCCTAACGAGAATTTCATAGAAACATGTGGGTTACCAGGTTTGAAGAGCCTGATAGGCTCTCTCAGACCATACCTCAAAATGGGGTGTAAGTTGTACCCCTGGGGCGCAAGAGCTGCCCAAAGTTGCCCCATAGACATACTATGGTGAAGCCGTGCCCATGAACCAGGAAGTACTGTGTTTTTCCTACTATGGGAAATTACATAGGGATTTTGTATTGAACATAACTCTGGATCACAATGTCATAGAGACAAGGGGGTGGGCTCATATTACTCAGGCAACCAATCAGTCTCTCAGGATCATTGTGAAGCTATCAAGCCACGCCCTAGCAACCATATAGAGCACCATAGCAACAAGTTCCATAGACTTCCATTGAAAAAGATCAAATGAATATCTTTGGATAGGAGTGTCATAGAAACATGAGGGTGGGCTCATTTGACTCGGGGCAGCAAACGGCCAATCACGAATCACCTTCAAGACATCATAGCCACGCCCTAGCAACCATTCAGAGCACCCTAGCAACCCAAAGCATAGAGGGGATATCTTCAAATCTGAACATCATAGAGGAATGGGGGTTGGTTTATAGCATTCATACTGGCAAGCAGCCTTTGGTTTATCATTACTGGCAGCTGCCAAGCCACTCCCTAGCAACCAAACAGAGTACCCTAGCAACCGTTTAGCAAGATCTATATCTCTGCATCAGAACATCGTAAAGACATGGGGGTTGGTTTATATTGTCAAGCAGCCTTTGGAGTATCATCATTGGTAGCTACCAGGCCACTCCCTAGCAACCAACCAGATTACCCTAGCAACCGTTTTTCAAGATCCATATCTCTGCATCAGAACATCATAAAGACATGGGGGTTGGTTTATATTGTCAAGCAGCCTTTGGAGTATCATCATTGGCAAGCCACTGCCAAGCCACTCCCTAGCAACCAAACAGAGTACCCTAGCAACCATTTAGCGATGCCTATATCTCTGCATCAGAACATCGTAGAGACATGGGGGTTGGCTTTTTTGACTCATGCTAGCAAACTGTACTTGCAACATGCTACACATGCTAGCAGTTAATAGCTACATGCTAATAGTGATTAGCTAAGTGCTAAAGTGGGCTGAGAACATGCTAAGAACTCTATAGAAACTCCATAGTAACTATCTGTGCCAACTACCAACCACCTAGTGACACCATAGCAACCACCCTGGTTACCATAGCAACCGCCCAGAACACCCTAGCAACCGCCTAGCAACACCTTAGCAACCACTCCAAGTACCTTAGCAACTGCCCAGCAACACCCTAGCAACCACTCAGGTTACCATAGCAACCGCCTAGCAACTGCCCAGAACACCCTAGCAACCGCCTAGCAACACCGTAGTGACCACCCCAGGTACCTTAGCAACTGCCTAGCAATAATGCTAATCATGTTAGCATGTTGCTAACATTATGCTAACATGATTAGCATCTTGTTAAAATAATGCTAGCAACATGGTAATCATGCTAGCATCATGCTAGCATTACGCTAATCATGTTAGCATGTTTGCTAGCATTATGCTAACATGATTAGCACCTTGTTTAAAACATGTTAGCAGCATGCTAAGGGTGTTAGCATCATGGTAGTAGAATGCTAATCATGTTAGCATCATGCTAGCAAACATGCTAATCATGTTAGCATCTTGTTAAAAACATGCTAGCAACATGGTAATCATGCTAGCATCATGCTAGCATTATGCTAATCATGTTAGCATGTTGCTAGCATTATGCTAACATGATTAGCATCTTGTTAAAATCATCCTAGCAACATGGTAATCATGTTAGCATCATGCTAGCATTATGCTAATCATGTTAGCATGTTTGCTAGCGTTATGTTAACATGATTAGCATCTTGTTAAAATCCTACTAGCAACATGGTAATCATGCTAGCATCATGCTAGCATAATGCTAATCATGTTAGCATGTTGCTAACATTATGCTAACATGATTAGCATCTTGTTAAAATAATGCTAGCAACATGGTAATCATGCTAGCATCATGCTAGCATTACGCTAATCATGTTAGCATGTTTGCTAGCATTATGCTAACATGATTAGCACCTTGTTTAAAACATGTTAGCAGCATGCTAAGGGTGTTAGCATCATGGTAGTAGAATGCTAATCATGTTAGCATCATGCTAGCAAACATGCTAATCATGTTAGCATCTTGTTAAAAACATGCTAGCAACATGGTAATCATGCTAGCATCATGCTAGCATTATGCTAATCATGTTAGCATGTTGCTAGCATTATGCTAACATGATTAGCATCTTGTTAAAATCATCCTAGCAACATGGTAATCATGTTAGCATCATGCTAGCATTATGCTAATCATGTTAGCATGTTTGCTAGCGTTATGCTAACATGATTAGCATCTTGTTAAAATCCTACTAGCAACATGGTAATCATGCTAGCATCATGCTAGCATAATGCTAATCATGTTAGCATGTTGCTAACATTATGCTAACATGATTAGCATCTTGTTAAAATAATGCTAGCAACATGGTAATCATGCTAGCATCATGCTAGCATTACGCTAATCATGTTAGCATGTTTGCTAGCATTATGCTAACATGATTAGCACCTTGTTTAAAACATGTTAGCAGCATGCTAAGGGTGTTAGCATCATGTTATCAAAATGCTAATCATGTTAGCATCTTGCTAAAAACATCCTAGCAGGACGGTAATTAAGTTAGCATAGTTTTGCCACTGCAAGCACCATTCACATTTTCTTCAGGAAATGTACATTCTAGTTAATGGTGCTTGCCAAAGGCAAAGCTCCATTCTTATTCTCCTGCATACTTATTATTCTTCTTCTTCCACTTTTTTTCTGCGCGCTACTCCTCCCGCAGCGTTTGTCCTAGACCCATGAATGAGGTGTCAAATCGACCGGCTCATTGAGGAGAGGTGTGCTATGACTTTTATAAGCGATCGGACCAACGATGTTCGCACAGCGGACGAAAAAGCGGCCAAAAAAGTCCCATTGACTTACATTGAAAAATTCAAATTCACGAACATTCCGTCTCTCTCAACTGTCACTTTCTCACACACACTCACACACGCAGGCCCTTAGAAGCCTTTCTCTCTCAGACACAGACACTCATTTTCTTCCACTTTTATTTCTGCGCGCTACTCCTCCCGCAGCGTTTGTCCTAGACCCATGAATGAGGTGTCAAATCGACCGGCTCATTGAGGAGATGTGTGTTATGACTTTTATAAGCAATCGGACCAACGATGTTCGCACAGGGGGCGAAAAAGCGGCCAAAAAAGTCCCATTGACTTTCAATGGCGGAATCTTCCGAAATTTGAATTTCAACTGTCACTTTCTCACACACACCCACTCACTATTGATCACAGTGTGATAGAGACAAGGGGGCGGGCTCATTTCACTCAGGCAACCAATCAGTGTCTCAGGATCATTGTAAAGCTATCAAGCCACGCCCTAGCAACCATATAGAGCACCATAGCAACAAGTTCCATAGACTTCCATTGAAAAAGATCAAAGGAATATCTTTTGGATAGAAGTGTCTTAGAAACATGAGGGTGGGCTCATATGACTCGGGGCAGCAACCGGCCAATCACGAATCACCTTCAAGACTTCATAACCACGCCCTAGCAACCATTTAGAGCACCTTAGCAACCCAAAGCATAAAGGGATATCTTCAAGTCTGAATATCATAGAGGCATGAGGGTTGGTTTATATCATTTATACTGGCAAGTATCCTTTGGAGTATCATCATTGGTAGCTGCCAAGCCGCTCCCTAGCAACCAAACAGAGTACCCTAGCAACCGTTTTGCAAAATCTATATTTCTGCATCAGAACATCGTACAGACATGGGGGTTGGTTTACATTGTCAAGCAGCCTTTGGAGTATCATCACTGGTAGCTACCTAGCCACTCCCTAGCAACCAAACAGAGTACCCTAGCAACCGTTTTGCAAAATCTATATCTCTGCATCAGAACATCGTACAGACATGGGGATTGGTTTATATTGTCAAGCAGCCTTTGGAGTATCATCACTGGTAGCTGCCAAGCCACTCCCTAGCAACCGAACAGAGTACCCTAGCAACCGTTTTGCAAGATCTATGTCTCTGCATAAGAACATTGTAGAGACATGGCAGTTGGCTCTTTTGACTCATGCTAGCAATCTGGACTTCCAACATGCTACACATGCTAGCAGTGAATAGCTACATGCTAATAGTGATTAGCCTAATGTTAAATCTAACTACTAAACTAAAACTTAAACTTTTAAACTGAAAACTCTCAAACTTCACACTTTTAAAACTACTTCAAACTTTCTGGACCGGCTTTTTCAAGCCAACTTAAAGTTTGTCCTCAAACTTTTTTATCTAGTTAAGTTGGCTTGAAAAAGCCAACTTACTGTAATCCTATTTAAACTTATTATTATTATTATTATTATTATTCTTCTTACTTGAATTTCCAAGACTAACTCCTCCTAGAGCTTTAACTCCACAAACTCCAAACTCGGACTAGACCTTCAAACTGTTCTGACTTAGTGTGCTATATCTTTTCTAACTGATCCGACTTACGGTTTTCCTAAAAATGACTATTAAAGCTCGGAAAAATCCCATTGACTTTCATTGACGGAATGTTCAAATGAGCCAAGACTTTCAAATTCCAACTGTCAAAATTCAAATTCAAACTATGGAAGCCCATTAGACTCAAAAACTCAATTAGACTCAACTGCCATTCTATGTACTATTTCTAATCCATTGAAACTCATTGAAACTCATTAAACTCTATCTATCTATCTAACTCATTCAAACTCATCTATCTATCTATCTATCTATCTCATTCAAACTCATCTATCTATCTATCTTTCTATCTATCTCATTCAAACTCATCTATCTATCTATCTATCTATCTATCTATCTATCTCATTCAAACTCATCTATCTATCTATCTATCTATCTCATTCAAACTCATCTATCTATCTATCTATCTATCTATCTATCTATCTATCTATCTATCTATCTATCTATCTATCTATCTATCTATCTATCTCATTCAAACTCATCTATCTATCTATCTATCTATCTATCATCTATCTCATTCAAACTCATCTATCTATCTATCTATCTATCTAACTCATTCAAACTCATCTATCTATCTATCTATCATCACTGGTAGCTGCCAAGCCACTCCCTAGCAACCAAATGGAGTACCCTAGCAACCATTTTGCAAAATCTATATCTCTGCATCAGAACATCGTACAGACATGGGGGTTGGTTTATATTGTCAAGCAGCCTTTGGAGTATCATCATTGGAAGCTTCCAAGCCACAGCCCTAGCAACGAAACGGAGTACCCTAGCAACCGTTTTGGAAAATCTATATCTCTGCATCAGAACATCGTACAGACATGGGGGTTGGTTTATATTGTCAAGCAGCCTTTGGAGTATCATCATTGGTAGCTGCCAAGCAACTCCCTAGCAACCAAACAGAGTACCCTAGCAACCGTTTTGCAAATTCTATATCTCTGCATCAGAACATCGTACAGACATGGGGGTTGGTTTATATTGTCAAGCAGCCTCTGGAGTATCATCATTGGTAGCTACAAAGCCACTCCCTAGCAACCAAATAGAGTACCCTAGCAACCGTTTTGCAAAATCTATATCTCTGCATCAGAACATCATACAGACATGGGGGTTGGTTTACATTGTCAAGCAGCCTTTGGAGTATCATCACTGGTAGCTACCTAGCCACTCCCTAGCAACCAAACAGAGTACCCTAGCAACCGTTTTGCAAAATCTATATCTCTGCATCAGAACATCGTACAGACATGGGGATTGGTTTATATTGTCAAGCAGCCTTTGAAGTATCATCACTGGTAGCTGCCAAGCCACTCCCTAGCAACCAAACAGAGTACCCTAGCAACCGTTTTGCAAAATCTATATCTCTGCATAAGAACATCGTAGCGACGTGGGGGTTGGTTTATATTGTCAAGCAGCCTTTGGAGTATCATCACTGGTAGCTGCCAAGCCACTCCCTAGCAACCGAACAGAGTACCCTAGCAACCGTTTTGCAAGATCTATATCTCTGCATAAGAACATCGTAGAGACATGGCAGTTGGCTCTTTTGACTCATGCTAGCAATCTGGACTTCCAACATGCTACACATGCTAGCAGTGAATAGCTACATGCTAATAGTGATTATCCTAATGTTAAATCTAACTACTAAACTAAAACTTAAACTTTTAAACTGAAAACTCTCAAACTTCACACTTTTAAAACTACTTCAAACTTTCTGGACCGGCTTTTTCAAGCCAACTTAAAGTTTGTCCTCAAACTTTTTTATCTAGTTAAGTTGGCTTGAAAAAGCCAACTTACTGATCTACGTCTTAAGCTTATTAAGTTGGCTTGAAAAAGCCAACTTACTGTAATCCTATTTAAACTTATTATTAATGGTGCTTGCCAAAGGCAAAGCTCCATTCTTATTATTGCTCATACTTATTAATGGTGCTTGCCAAAGGCAAAGCTCCATTCTTAATCTTCTGCATACTTATTATTATTAATGGTGCTTGCCAAAGGCAAAGCTCCATTCTTAATCTTCTGCATACTTATTATTATTATTATTAATGGTGCTTGCCAAAGGCAAAGCTCCATTCTTATTCTCCTGCATACTTATTCTTCTTCTTCTTCTTCTTCTTCTGGACAAAATTTCGGCGCGCTACTCCTCCCGCAGTTTTTGTCACAGACCCACGGGTGAGGTATCAAATCGTGCGGATTATTCGGGAATGGTGTGCTATGACTTTTATAAGCGATCGGGTGTACGATGTTCGTCCAGCGGGCGAAAAATCGGGCGAAAAATCCCATTGACTTAACATTGGGACGAACTTTGACGAGTCATAGCTCCTAACGAGAATTTCGAAGAAACATGTGGGTCAACACGATTGAAGGGGCTGACAGGTTCTGTCAGACCATACCTCAAAATGGGGTGTAAGTTGTACCCCTGGGGCACAAGAGCTGCCCAAAGTTGCCCCATAGACTTACTATGGTGAAGCCGTGCCCATAAAACAGTGTGTTTTTCCTACTATGGGAAATTACATAGGGATTTTGTATTGAACATAACTCTGGATCACAATGTCATAGAGACAAGGGGGTGGGCTCATTTCACTCAGGCAGCCAATCAGTCTCTCAGGATCATTGTGAAGCTATCAAGCCACGCCCTAGCAACCATATAGAGCACCATAGCAACAAGTTCCATAGACTTCCATTGAAAAAGATCAAAGGAATATCTTTGGATAGGAGTGTCATAGAAACATGAGGGTGGGCTCATTTGACTCGGGGCAGCAAACGGCCAATCACGAATCACCTTAAAGACATCATAGCCACGCCCTAGCAACCATTCAGAGCACCCTAGCAACCCAAAGCATAGAGGGGATATCTTCAAATCTGAACATCATAGAGGAATGGGGGTTGGTTTATATCATTCATACTGGCAAGCAGCCTTTGATTTATCATTACTGGCAGTTGCCAAGCCACTCCCTAGCAACCAAACAGAGTACCCTAGCAACCGTTTTGCAAGATCTATATCTGTGCATCAGAAAATCGTGAAGACATGGGGGTTGTATTATATTGTCAAGCAGTCTTTGGAGTATCATCATTGGTAGCTGCTAAGCCACTCCTTAGCAACCAAACAGAGTACCCTAGCAACCGTTTAGCAAGATCTATATCTCTGCATCAGAACATCGTAAAGACATGGGGGTTGGTTTATATTGTCAAGCAGCCTTTGGAGTATCATCATTGGTAGCTGCCAAGCCACTCCCTAGCAACCAAACAGAGTACCCTAGCAACCGTTTAGCAAGATCTATATCTCTGCATCAGAGCATCATAGAGACATGGCGGTTGGCTCTTTTGACTCATGCTAGCAAAATTGGACTTCCAACATGCTACACATGCTAGCAGTGAATAGCTACATGCTAATAGTGATTAGCTAAGTGGTAAAGTGGGCTAAGAACATGCTAAGACCTCTATAGAAACTTCATAGTAACTATCTGTGACAACTTACAAACACCTAGTAACACCATAGCAACCACCCAGGTTACCATAGCAACCGCCTAGCAACCACCCAGAACACCCTAGCAACCACCTAGCAACACCATAGTGACCACCCCAGGTACCTTAGCAACTGCCTAGCAACCACCCAGGTTACCATAGCAACCACCTAGCAACCACCAAGAACACCCTAGCAACCGCCTAGCAACACCATAGTGACCACCCCAGGTACCTTAGCAACTGCCTAGCAACACCCTAGCAACCACCCAAGTTACCATAGCAACCGCCTAGCAACCACCCAGAACACCCTAGCAACCGCCTAGCAACACCGTAGTGACCACCCTAGGTACCTTAGCAACTGCCTATCAACACCCTAGCAACCACCCAGGTTACCATAGCAACCACCTAGCAACCACCCAGAACACCCTAGCAACTGCCTAGCAACACCATAGCGACCACTCCAAGTACCTTAGCAACTGCCTAGCAACACCCTAGCAACCACCCAAGTTACCATAGCAACCGCCTAGCAACCACCCAGAACACCCTAGCAACCGCCTAGCAACACCGTAGTGACCACCCCAGGTACCTTAGCAACTGCCTATCAACACCCTAGCAACCACCCAGGTTACCATAGCAACCACCTAGCAACCACCCAGAACATCCTAGCAACCGCCTTGCAACACCTTAGCAACCGCTCCAAGTACCTTAGCAACTGCCTAGCAACACCCTAGCAACCACCCAGGTTACCATAGCAACCACCTAGCAACCACCCAGAACACCCTAGCAACCGCCTAGCAACACCTTAGCAACTACCCAAGTACCTTAGCAACCGCCTAGCAACCACACAGAACACCCTAGCAACCGCCTAGCAACACCTTAGCAACCACCCCAAGTACCTTAGCAACCGCCTAGCAACCGAGTGCCGATTTTGCCACTGCAAGCACCATTCACATTTTCTTCAGGAAATGTACATTCTAGTATTGTAATTACTATTCACCTGAACAAAACTTTGGCGCGTAACTCGTCCCGCACCGTTTGTCCTAGACCCACAAATGAGGTGTCAAATCGACCGGTTTATTGAGGAGAGGTGTGCTATGACTTTTCTAAGTGATCGGGTGTACGACGTTCGCACAGTGTACGAAAAAACGGCTGAAAAATCTCCCATAGACTTAACATGGGGGCCAAATCTGTGAGATCATATCTTTGGTTTAGAAGGTCATAGAGACTTGGGGCTGGGCTCTTTTGACTCGGCCTATCAAGCCGCCAATAAGTAGTGACTTCATGGCCACGCCCTAGCAACCAATTACTGCACCCTAGCAACCGAGAGCCGAATTTTGCCACTGCAAGCACCATTCACATTTTCTTCAGGAAATGTACATTCTAGTATTGTAATTACTATTCACCTGAACAAAACTTTGGCGCGTAACTCGTCCCACACCGTTTGTCGTAGACCCATGAATGAGGTGTCAAATCGACCAGCTTATTGAGGAGAGGTGTGCTATGACTTTTCTAAGCGATCGGGTGTACGATGTTCGCACAGCGTACGAAAAAACGGCTGAAAAAACTCCCATAGACTTAACATGGGGACCAAATCTGTGAGATCATATCTTTGGTTTAAAAGGTCATAGAGACTTAGGGCTGGGCTCTTTTGACTCGGCCTATCAAGCAGCTAATAAGTCGTTCATAGCCACGCCCTAGCAACCAATTACAGCCCCCTAGCAACCGGGTACCGAATTTTGCCACTGCAAGCACCATTCACATTTTCTTCAGGAAATGTACATTCTAGTTATTATTATTATTATTCCACACAAAAGTTTGGCGCGCTACTCCTCCCGCAGTTTTTGTCTTAGACTCATGAATGAGGTGTCAAATCGACCGGCTCATTGAGGAGAGGTGTGCTATGACTTTTATAAGCGATCGGACCAACGATGTTCGCACAGCGGACGAAAAAGCGGCCAAAAAAGTCCCATTGACTTACATTGAAAAATTCAAATTCACGAACATTCCGTCTCTCTCAACTGTCACTTTCTCACACACACTCACACACGCAGGCCCTTAGAAGCCTTTGTCTCTCAGACACAGACACTCATTTTCTTCCACTTTTATTTCTGCGCGCTATTTCTCCCGCAGCGTTTGTCCTAGACCCATGAATGAGGTGTCAAATCGACCGGCTTATTGAGGAGAGGTGTGCTATTTTTTTTTTAAGCGATCGGACCAACGATGTTCGCACAGGGGGCGAAAAAGCGGCCAAAAAAGTCCCATTGACTTTCAATGGCGGAATCTTCAGAAATTTGAATTTCAACTGTCACTTTCTCACACACACTCACACACGCAGGCCCTTAGAAGCCTTTCTCTCTCAGACACAGACACTCATTTTCTTCCACTTTTTTTTCTGCGCGCTACTCCTCCCGCAGTTTTTGTCCTAGACCCATGAATGAGGTGTCAAATCGACCGGCTCATTGAGGAGAGGTGTGCTATGACTTTTATAAGCGATCGGGTGTACGATGTTCGTCCGGCGGGCGAAAAAGTAGCGAAAAAAATCCCATAGACTTTGCATTGGGACAAACTTTGACGAGTAATAGCTCCTAACGAGAATTTCATAGAAACATGTGGGTTACCAGGTTTGAAGAGCCTGATAGGCTCTCTCAGACCATACCTCAAAATGGGGTGTAAGTTGTACCCCTGGGGCGCAAGAGCTGCCCAAAGTTGCCCCATAGACATACTATGGTGAAGCCGTGCCCATGAACCAGGAAGTACTGTGTTTTTCCTACTATGGGAAATTACATAGGGATTTTGTATTGAACATAACTCTGGATCACAATGTCATAGAGACAAGGGGGTGGGCTCATATTACTCAGGCAACCAATCAGTCTCTCAGGATCATTGTGAAGCTATCAAGCCACGCCCTAGCAACCATATAGAGCACCATAGCAACAAGTTCCATAGACTTCCATTGAAAAAGATCAAATGAATATCTTTGGATAGGAGTGTCATAGAAACATGAGGGTGGGCTCATTTGACTCGGGGCAGCAAACGGCCAATCACGAATCACCTTCAAGACATCATAGCCACGCCCTAGCAACCATTCAGAGCACCCTAGCAACCCAAAGCATAGAGGGGATATCTTCAAATCTGAACATCATAGAGGAATGGGGGTTGGTTTATAGCATTCATACTGGCAAGCAGCCTTTGGTTTATCATTACTGGCAGCTGCCAAGCCACTCCCTAGCAACCAAACAGAGTACCCTAGCAACCGTTTAGCAAGATCTATATCTCTGCATCAGAACATCGTAAAGACATGGGGGTTGGTTTATATTGTCAAGCAGCCTTTGGAGTATCATCATTGGTAGCTACCAGGCCACTCCCTAGCAACCAACCAGATTACCCTAGCAACCGTTTTTCAAGATCCATATCTCTGCATCAGAACATCATAAAGACATGGGGGTTGGTTTATATTGTCAAGCAGCCTTTGGAGTATCATCATTGGCAAGCCACTGCCAAGCCACTCCCTAGCAACCAAACAGAGTACCCTAGCAACCATTTAGCGATGCCTATATCTCTGCATCAGAACATCGTAGAGACATGGGGGTTGGCTTTTTTGACTCATGCTAGCAAACTGTACTTGCAACATGCTACACATGCTAGCAGTTAATAGCTACATGCTAATAGTGATTAGCTAAGTGCTAAAGTGGGCTGAGAACATGCTAAGAACTCTATAGAAACTCCATAGTAACTATCTGTGCCAACTACCAACCACCTAGTGACACCATAGCAACCACCCTGGTTACCATAGCAACCGCCCAGAACACCCTAGCAACCGCCTAGCAACACAGTAGTGACCACTCCAGGTACCTTAACAACTGCCTAGCAACACCTTAGCAACCACCCCAAGTACCTTAGCAACCGCCTAGCAACACCTTAGCAACCACCCCAAGTTCCTTAGCAACCGCCTAGCAACAGAGTGGCGATTTTGCCACTGCAAGCACCATTCACATTTTCTTCAGGAAATGTACATTCTAGTTAATGGTGCTTGCCAAAGGCAAAGCTCCATTCTTAATCTTCTGCATACTTATTATTATTATTATTATTATTATTATTATTATTATTATTCCACACAAAAGTTTGGCGCGCTACTCCTCCCGCAGTTTTTGTCCTAGACCCATGAATGAGGTGTCAAATCGACCGGCTCATTGAGGAGAGGTGTGCTATGACTTTTATAAGCGATCGGGTGTACGATGTTCGTCCGGCGGGCGAAAAAGTAGCGAAAAAAATCCCATAGACTTAACATTGGAACGAACTTTGACAAGTCATAACTCTGGATCACAATGTCATAGAGACAAGGGGGTGGTCTCATTTTACTCAGGCAACCAATCAGTCTCTCAGGATAACTTTGAAGATATCAAGCCACGCCCTAGCAACCATATAGAGCACCTTAGTAACAAGCTTCATAGACTTCCATTGAAAAAGATCAAATGAATATCTTTGGATAGAAGTGTCATACAAACATGAGGATGGGCTCATTTGACTCGAGGCAGCAAACCGCCAATCACAAATCACCTTAAAGACATCATAGCCACGCCTTAGCAACCATTTAGAGCACCCTAGCAACCCAAAGCATAGGCAGATATCTTCAAATCTGAATATCATAGAGGCATGGGGGTTGGTTTATATCATTCATACTGGCAAGCAGCCTTTGGTTTATCATTACTGGCAGCTGCCAAGCCACTCCCTAGCAACCAAACAGAGTACCCTAGCAACCGTTTTTCAAGATGTATATCTCTGCATCAGAACATCGTAAAGACATGGGGGTTGGTTTATATTGTCAAGCAGCCTTTGGAGTATCATCATTGGTAGCTGCCAAGCCACTCCTTAGCAACCAAACAGAGTACCCTAGCAACCGTTTAGCAAGATCTATATCTCTGCATCAGAGCATCATAGAGACATGGCGGTTGGTTTATATTGTCAAGCAGCCTTTGGAGTATCATCATTGGTAGCTGCCAGGCCACTCCCTAGCAACCAACCAGATTACCCTAGCAACCGTTTTTCAAGATCCATATCTCTGCATCAGAACATCATAAAGACATGGGGGTTGGTTTATGTTGTCAAGCAGCCTTTGGAGTATCATCATTGGCAACTGCCAAGCCACTCCCTAGCAACCAAACAGAGTACCCTAGCAACCATTTAGCGATGCCTATATCTCTGCATCAGAACATCATAGAGACATGGGGGTTGGCTTTTTTGACTCATGCTAGCAAACTGTACTTGCAACATGCTACACATGCTAGCAGTTAATAGCTACATGCTAATAGTGATTAGCTAAGTGCTAAAGTGGGATGAGAACATGCTAAGAACTCTATAGAAACTCCATAGTAACTATCTGTGCCAACTACCAACCACCTAGTAACACCATAGCATCCACCCAGGTTACCATAGCAACCGCCCAGAACACCCTAGCAACCGCCTAGCAACACCATAGTGACCACTCCAGGTACCTTAACAACTGCCTAGCAACACCTTAGCAACCACCCAGGTTACCATAGCAACCGCCTAGCAACCACCCAGAACACCCTAGCAACCGCCTAGCAACACCTTAGCAACCACCCCAAGTACCTTAGCAACTGCCTAGCAACCACCCTGGTTACCATAGCAACCGCCTAGCAACCGCCTAGCAACCACCCAGAACACCCTAGCAACCGCCTAGCAACCACCCAGAACACCCTAGCAACCGCCTAGCAACACCTTAGCAACCACCCCAAGTACCTTAGCAACTGCCTAGCAACACCCTAGCAACCACCCTGGTTACCATAGCAACCGCATAGCAACCACCCAGAACACCATAGCAACCGCCTAGCAACGCCTTAGCAACCACCCCAAGTACCTTAGCAACTGCCTAGCAACACCCTAGCAACCACCCTGGTTACCATAGCAACCGCCTAGCAACCGCCTAGCAACCACCCAGAACATCCTAGCAACCGCCTAGCAACACCTTAGCAACCACCCCAAGTACCTTAGCAACCGCCTAGCAACCACCCAGGTTACCATAGCAACCGCCTAGCAACCACCCAGAACACCCTAGCAACCACCCAGGTTACCATAGCAACCGCCTAGCAACCACCCAGAACACCCTAGCAACCGCCTATCAACACCTTAGCAACCACCCAGGTTACCATAGCAATCGCCTAGCAACCACCCAGAACACCCTAGCAACCGTTTAGCAACACCTTAGCAACCACCCCAAGTACCTTAGCAACTGCCTAGCAACACCCTAGCAACCACCCAGGTTACCATAGCAACCGCCTAGCAACCACCCAGAACACCCTAGCAACCGCCTAGCAACCGAGTGGCGATTTTGCCACTGCAAGCACCATTCACATTTTCTTCAGGAAATGTACATTCTAGTATTGTAATTACTATTCACCTGAACAAAACTTTGGCGCCTAACTCGTCCCGCACCGTTTGTCGTAGACCCACGAATGAGGTGTCAAATCGACCGGCTTATTGAGGAGAGGTGTGCTATGACTTTTCTAAGCGATCGGGTGTACAATGTTCGCACAGCGTACGAAAAAACGGCTGAAAAAACTCCCATAGACTTAACATGGGGGCCAAATCTGTGAGATCATATCTTTGGTTTAGAAGGTCATAGAGACTTGGGGCTGGGCTCTTTTGACTCGGCCTATCAAGCTGCCAATAAGTAGTGACTTTATGGCCACACCCTAGCAACCAATTACAGCACCCTAGCAACCGGGTGCCGAATTTTGCCACTGCAAGCACCATTCACATTTTCTTCAGGAAATGTACATTCTAGTATTGTAATTACTATTCACCTGAACAAAACTTTGGCGCGTAACTCGTCCCGCAGTTTTTGTCGTAGACCCACGAATGAGGTGTCAAATCGACCGGCTTATTGAGGAGAGGTGTGCTATGACTTTTCTAAGCGATTAGGTGTACGATGTTCGCACAGCGTACGAAAAAACGGCTGAAAAAACTCCCATAGACTTAACATGGGGGCCAAATCTGTGAGATCATATCTTTGGTTTAGATGGTCATAGAGACTTGGGGCTGGGCTCTTTTGGCTCGGCCTATCAAGCCGCCAATAAGTAGTGACTTTATGGCCACGCCCTAGCAACCAATTACAGCACCCTAGCAACCGGTGCCGAATTTTGCCACTGCAAGCACCATTCACATTTTCTTCAGGAAATGTACATTCTAGTATTGTAATTACTATTCACCTGAACAAAACTTTGGCGCGTAACTCGTCCCGCACCGTTTGTCGTAGACCCACGAATGAGGTGTCAAATCGACCAGCTTATTGATGAGAGGTGTGCTATGACTTTTCTAAGCGATCGGGTGTACGATGTTCGCACAGCGTACGAAAAAACGGCTGAAAAAACTCCCATAGACTTAACATGGGGGCCAAATCTGTGAGATCATATCTTTGGTTTAGAAGGTCATAGAGACTTGGGGCTGGGCTCTTTTGACTCGGCCTATCAAGCAGCCAATAACTATTGACTTCATAGCCTCACCCTAGCAACCAATTACAGCACCCTAGCAACCGGGTGCCGAGTTTTGCCACTGCAAGCACCATTCACATTTTCTTCAGGAAATGTACATTCTAGTATTGTAATTACTATTCACCTGAACAAAACTTTGGCGCGTAACTCATCCCGCACCGTTTGTTGTAGACCCACGAATGAGGTGTCAAATCGACCGGCTTATTGAGGAGAGGTGTGCTATGACTTTTCTAAGCGATCAGGTGTACGATGTTCGCACAGCGTACGAAAAAAACAGCTGAAAAACTCCCATAGACTTAACATGGGGGCCAAATCTGTGAGATCATTTCTTTGGTTTAGAAGGTCATAGAGACTTGGGGCTGGGCTCTTTTGATTCGGCCTATCAAGCAGCTAATAAGTAGTTCGTCGCCATGCCCTAGCAACCAATTACAGCACCCTAGCAACCGGGTGCCGAATTTTGCCACTGCAAGCACCATTCACATTTTCTTCAGGAAATGTACATTCTAGTTAATGGTGCTTGCCAAAGGCAAAGCTCCATTCTTATTCTCCTGCATACTTATTCTTCTTCTTCTGGACAAAACTTCGGCGCGTAACTTGTCCCGCAGTTTTTGTCCTAGACCCATGAATGAGGTGTCAAATCGACCGGCTCATTGAGGAGAGGTGTGCTATGACTTTTATAAGCGATCGGACCAACGATGTTCGCACAGCGGACGAAAAAGCGGCCAAAAAAGTCCCATTGACTTACATTGAAAAATTCAAATTAACGAACATTCCGTCTCTCTCAACTGTAACTTTCTCACACACACTCAGAAGCCTTTCTCTCTCAGACACAGACACTCATTTTCTTCCACTTTTATTTCTGCGCGCTACTCCTCCCGCAGCGTTTGTCCTAGACCCATGAATGAGGTGTCAAATCGACCGGCTCATTGAGGAGATATGTGTTTTGATTTTTATAAGCGATCGGACCAACGATGTTCGCACAGGGGGGCGAAAAAGCGGCCAAAAATCCCATAGACTTTGCATTGCGACAAACTTTGACGAGTCATTGTTCCGAGCGAGAATTTCGTAGAAACATGTGGGTTACCACGTTTGAAGAGGCTGGCAAGCTCTGTCAGCCCATACCTCAATATGGGGTGTAAGTTGTACCCCTGGGGCGCAAGAGCTGCCCAAAATTGCCCCATAGACATACTATGGTGAAGCCGTGCCCATGAACCAGGAAGTACTGTGTTTTTCCTACTATGGGAAATTACATAGGGATTTTGTATTGAACATAACTGGATTACAGTGTCATAGAGACAAGGGGGTGGGCTCATTTTACTCAGGCAACCAATCAGTCTCTCCGGATCATTGTGAAGCTATCAAGCCACGCCCTAGCAACCATATAGAGCACCTTAGTAACATGCTCCATAGACTTCCATTGAAAAAGATCAAAGGAATATCTTTGGATAGGAGTGTCATACAAACATGAGGGTGGGCTCGTTTGACTCGAGGCAGCAAACTGCCAATCACAAATCACCTTAAAGACATCATAGCCACGCCTTAGCAACCATTTAGAGCACCCTAGCAACCCAAAGCATAGGCAGATATCTTCAAATCTGAATATCATAGAGGCATGAATGAATGAGATGTCAAATCGACCGGCTTATTGAGGAGAGGTGTGCTATGACTTTTCTAAGCGATCGGGTGTACGATGTTCGCACAGTGTACGACAAATCAGCTGAAAAAAGTCCCATAGACTTAACATTCAGACAAAATCAGTGAGATCGTATCTTTGGATCAGAAGGTCATAGAGACTTGGGGCTCGGCTCTTTTAACTCGGCCTATCAAGCAGCCGATAAGTAGTGACATAACAACTTCATAGCCACGCCCTAGCAACCAATTACAGCACCCTAGCAACCGAGTAGCGAATTTTGCCACTGCAAGCACCATTCACATTTTCTTCAGGAAATGTACATTCTAGTTAATGGTGCTTGCCAAAGGCAAAGCTCCATTCTTAATCTTCTGCATACTTATTATTATTATTAATGGTGCTTGCCAAAGGCAAAGCTCCATTCTTAATCTTCTGCATACTTATTATTATTATTATTATTATTATTATTATTATTATTCCACACAAAAGTTTGGCGCGCTACTCCTCCCGCAGTTTTTGTCCTAGACCCATGAATGAGGTGTCATATCGACCGGCTCATTGAGGAGAGGTGTGCTATGACTTTTATAAGCGATCGGGTGTACGATGTTCGTCCGGCGGGCGAAAAAGTAGCGAAAAAAATCCCATAGACTTAACATTGGAACGAACTTTGACAAGTCATAACTCTGGATCACAATGTCATAGAGACAAGGGGGTGGTCTCATTTTACTCAGGCAACCAATCAGTCTCTCAGGATAACTTTGAAGATATCAAGCCACGCCCTAGCAACCATATAGAGCACCTTAGTAACAAGCTTCATAGACTTCCATTGAAAAAGATCAAATGAATATCTTTGGATAGAAGTGTCATACAAACATGAGGATGGGCTCATTTGACTCGAGGCAGCAAACCGCCAATCACAAATCACCTTAAAGACATCATAGCCACGCCTTAGCAACCATTTAGAGCACCCTAGCAACCCAAAGCATAGGCAGATATCTTCAAATCTGAATATCATAGAGGCATGGGGGTTGGTTTATATCATTCATACTGGCAAGCAGCCTTTGGTTTATCATTACTGGCAGCTGCCAAGCCACTCCCTAGCAACCAAACAGGGTACCCTAGCAACCGTTTTTCAAGATGTATATCTCTGCATCAGAACATCGTAAAGACATGGGGGTTGGTTTATATTGTCAAGCAGCCTTTGGAGTATCATCATTGGTAGCTGCCAAGCCACTCCTTAGCAACCAAACAGAGTACCCTAGCAACCGTTTAGCAAGATCTATATCTCTGCATCAGAGCATCATAGAGACATGGCGGTTGGTTTATATTGTCAAGCAGCCTTTGGAGTATCATCATTGGTAGCTGCCAGGCCACTCCCTAGCAACCAACCAGATTACCCTAGCAACCGTTTTTCAAGATCCATATCTCTGCATCAGAACATCATAAAGACATGGGGGTTGGTTTATGTTGTCAAGCAGCCTTTGGAGTATCATCATTGGCAACTGCCAAGCCACTCCCTAGCAACCAAACAGAGTACCCTAGCAACCATTTAGCGATGCCTATATCTCTGCATCAGAACATCGTAGAGACATGGGGGTTGGCTTTTTTGACTCATGCTAGCAAACTGTACTTGCAACATGCTACACATGCTAGCAGTTAATAGCTACATGCTAATAGTGATTAGCTAAGTGCTAAAGTGGGATGAGAACATGCTAAGAACTCTATAGAAACTCCATAGTAACTATCTGTGCCAACTACCAACCACCTAGTAACACCATAGCATCCACCCAGGTTACCATAGCAACCGCCCAGAACACCCTAGCAACCGCCTAGCAACACCATAGTGACCACTCCAGGTACCTTAACAACTGCCTAGCAACACCTTAGCAACCACCCAGGTTACCATAGCAACCGCCTAGCAACCACCCAGAACACCCTAGCAACCGCCTAGCAACACCTTAGCAACCACCCCAAGTACCTTAGCAACTGCCTAGCAACCACCATGGTTACCATAGCAACCGCCTAGCAACCGCCTAGCAACCACCCAGAACACCCTAGCAACCGCCTAGCAACCACCCAGAACACCCTAGCAACCGCCTAGCAACACCTTAGCAACCACCCCAAGTACCTTAGCAACTGCCTAGCAACACCCTAGCAACCACCCTGGTTACCATAGCAACCGCATAGCAACCACCCAGAACACCATAGCAACCGCCTAGCAACGCCTTAGCAACCACCCCAAGTACCTTAGCAACTGCCTAGCAACACCCTAGCAACCACCCTGGTTACCATAGCAACCGCCTAGCAACCACCCAGAACATCCTAGCAACCGCCTAGCAACACCTTAGCAACCACCCAGGTTACCATAGCAACCGCCTAGCAACCACCCAGAACACCCTAGCAACCACCCAGGTTACCATAGCAACCGCCTAGCAACCACCCAGAACACCCTAGCAACCGCCTATCAACACCTTAGCAACCACCCAGGTTACCATAGCAATCGCCTAGCAACCACCCAGAACACCCTAGCAACCGTTTAGCAACACCTTAGCAACCACCCCAAGTACCTTAGCAACTGCCTAGCAACACCCTAGCAACCACCCAGGTTACCATAGCAACCGCCTAGCAACCACCCAGAACACCCTAGCAACCGCCTAGCAACCGAGTGGCGATTTTGCCACTGCAAGCACCATTCACATTTTCTTCAGGAAATGTACATTCTAGTATTGTAATTACTATTCACCTAGACAAAACTTTGGCGCGTAACTCGTCCCGCACCGTTTGTCGTAGACCCACGAATGAGGTGTCAAATCAACCGGCTTATTGAGGAGAGGTGTGCTATGACTTTTCTAAGCGATCGGGTGTACGATGTTCGCACAGCGTACGAAAAAACGGCTGAAAAATCTCCCATAGACTTAACATTGAGTCAAAATCTGTGAGATCATATCTTTGGATCAGAAGGTCATAGAGACTTGGGGCTGGGCTCTTTTGATTCGGCCAGCCAATAAGTAGTGACACAGCAACTTCATAGCCACGCCCTAGCAACCAATTACAGCACCCTAGCAACCGGTGCCGAATTTTGCCACTGCAAGCACCATTCACATTTTCTTCAGGAAATGTACATTCTAGTTATTATTATTATTATTATTATTATTCCACACAAAAGTTTGGCGCGCTACTCCTCCCGCAGTTTTTGTCCTAGACCCATGAATGAGGTGTCAAATCGACCGGCTTATTGAGGAGAGGTGTGCTATGACTTTTATAAGCGATTGAGTGTACGATGTTCGTCCGGCGGGCGAAAAAGTAGCGAAAAAAAATCCCATAGACTTTGCATTGTGACAAACTTTGACGAGTCATAGCTCCTAACGAGAATTTCGTAGAAACATGTGGGTCACCACGATTGAAGGGGCTGACAGGCTCTGTCAGACCATAGCTCAAAATGGGGTGTAAGTTGTACCCCTGGGGCACAAGAGCTGCCCAAAGTTGCCCCATAGACATACTATGGTGAAGCCGTGCCCATGAACCAGGAAGTACTGTGTTTTTCCTACTATGGGAAATTACATAGGGATTTTGTATTGAACATAACTCTGGATCACAATGACATAGAGACAAGGGGGTGGGCTCATTTTACTCAGGCAACCAATCAGTCTCTCAGGATCATTGTGAAGCTATCAAGGCACGCCCTAGCAACCATATAGAGCACCATAGCAACAAGATCCATAGACTTCCATTGAAAAAGATCAAAGGAATATCTTTGGATAAAAGTGTCGTACAAACAAGAGGGTGGGCTCATTTGACTCGAGGCAGCAAACCGCCAATCACAAATCACCTTAAAGACATCATAGCCACGCCTTAGCAACCATATAGAGCACCCTAGCAACCCAAAGCATAGGCAGATATCTTCAAATCTGAATATCATACAGGCATGGGGGTTGGTTTATATCATTCATACTGGCAAGCAGCCTTTGGTGTATCATCATTGGTAGCTGCCAAGCCACTCCTTAGCAACCAAACAGAGTACCCTAGCAACCATTTTGCAAGATCTATATCTCTGCATCAGAACATCGTACAGACATGGGGGTTGGTTTATATTGTCAAGCAGCCTTTGGAGTATCATCATTGGCAGCTGCCAAGCCACTCCCTAGCAACCAAACAGAGTACCCTAGCAACCGTTTTGCAACACCTATATCTCTGCATCAGAACATTATAGAGACATGGCGGTTGGCTCTTTTGACTCATGCTAGCAAACTGGACTTCCAACATGCTACACATGCTAGCAGTGAATAGCTACATGCTAATAGTGATTAGCTTAAGGTTTAAACATGACACAAACTAGTAAAAATGTGTTAGAATAATGCTAGTGGCATGTTAATTGTGTTAGCATTATGCTAGTAGCATGCTAATCATGTTAGCATCATGCTAGCAAACATGCTAATCATGTTAGCATCTTGTTAAAAACATGCTAACAACATGGTAATCATGCTAACATCATGCTAGCATTATGCTAATGATGTTAGCATGTTGCTAGCATTATGCTAACATGATTAGCATCTTGTTAAAATCATGCTAGCAAAATGGTAATCATGCTAGCATCATGCTAGCATTATGCTAATCATGTTAGCATGTTTGCTAGCATTATGCTAACATGATTAGCATCTTGTTTAAAACATGCTAGCAGCATGCTAAGGGTGTTAGCATCATGCTAGCAAACATGCTAATCATGTTAGCATGTTGCTAACATAATGCTAACATGATTAGCATCTTGTTAAAATAATGCTAGCAACATGTTAATAATGCTAGCAACATGGTAATAATGCTAGCATCATGCTAGCATTATGCTAATCATGTTAGCATGTTGCTATCATTATGCTAACATGACTAGCATTTTGTTTAAAACATGCTAGCAGCATGCTTAGGGTGTTAGCATCATGCTAGCAACATGCTAATCATGTTAGCATCTTGCTAAAAACATCCTAGCAGGACGGTAATTATGTTAGCATCATGCTAATCAAGAGTGCCGAGTTTTGCCACTGCAAGCACCATTCACATTTTCTTCAGGAAATGTACATTCTAGTTAATGGTGCTTGCCAAAGGCAAAGCTCCATTCTTATTCTTCTGCATACTTATTCTTCTTCTTCTTCTTCTTCCACTTTTTTTTCTGCGCGCTACTCCTCCCACAGTTTTTGTCCTAGACCCATGAATGAGGTGTCAAATCGACCGGCTCATTGAGGAGAGGTGTGCTATGACTTTTATAAGCGATCGGGTGTACGATGTTCGTCCGGCGGGCGAAAAAGTAGCGAAAAAAATCCCATAGACTTTGCATTGGGACAAACTTTGACGAGTAATAGCTCCTAACGAGAATTTCATAGAAACATGTGGGTTACCACGTTTGAAGAGCCTGATAGGCTCTCTCAGACCATACCTCAAAATGGGGTGTAAGTTGTACCCCTGGGGCGCAAGAGCTGCCCAAAGTTGCCCCATAGACATACTATGGTGAAGCCGTGCCCATGAACCAGGAAGTACTGTGTTTTTCCTACTATGGGAAATTACATAGGGATTTTGTATTGAACATAACTCTGGATCACAATGTCATAGAGACAAGGGGGTGGGCTCATTTTACTCAGGCAACCAATCAGTCTCTCAGGATCATTGTGAAGCTATCAAGCCACGCCCTAGCAACCATATAGAGCACCATAGCAACAAGTTCCATAGACTTCCATTGAAAAAGATCAAAGGAATATCTTTGGATAGGAGTGTCATAGAAACATGAGGGTGGGCTCATTTGACTCGGGGCAGCAAACGGCCAATCACGAATCACCTTAAACACTTCATTGCCACGCCCTAGCAACCATTTAGAGCACCCTAGCAACCCAAAGCATAGAGGGATATCTTCAAATCTGAATATCATACAGGCATGGGGGTTGGTTTATATCATTCATACTGGCAAGCAGCCTTTGGTTTATCATTACTGGCAGCTGCCAAGCCACTCCCTAGCAACCAAACAGAGTACCCTAGCAACCATTTTGCAAGATCTATATCTCTGCATCAGAACATCATAAAGACATGGGGGTTGGTTTATATTGTCAAGCAGCCTTTGGAGTATCATCATTGGTAGCTGCCAAGCCACTCCTTAGCAACCAAACAGAGTACCCTAGCAACCGTTTAGCAAGATCTATATCTCTGCATCAGAGCATCATAGAGACATGGCGGTTGGCTCTTTTGACTCATGCTAGCAAACTGGACTTCCAACATGTTACACATGCTAGCAGTGAATAGCTACATGCTAATAGTGATTAGCTTAGGGTTTAAACATGACACAAACTAGTAAAAATGTGTTAGCATCATGCTGGTAACATGCTAATTGTGTTAACATCATGCTAGTAGCATGCTAATCATGTTAGCATCATGCTAGCAAACATGCTACTTATGTTAGCATCTTGTTAAAAACATGCTAGCAACATGGTAATCATGCTAGCATCATGCTAGCATAATGCTAATCATGTTAGCATGTTGCTAGCATTATGCTAACATGATTAGCATCTTTCTAAAAACATGCTAGCAGCATGCTAAGGGTGTTAGCATCATGCTAGCAACATGCTAATCATGATAGCATGTTGCTAGCATTATGCTAACATGATTAGCATCTTTCTAAAAACATGCTAGCAGCATGCTAAGGGTGTTAGCATAATGCTAGCAACATGCTAATCATGTTAGCATCTTGCTAAAAACATCCTAGCAGGACGGTAATTATGTTAGCATCATGCTAATCAAGAGTGCCGAGTTTTGCCACTGCAAGCACCATTCACATTTTGTTCAGGAAATGTACATTCTAGTATTGTAATTACTATTCACCTAGACAAAACTTTGGCGCGTAACTCATCCCGCACCGTTTGTCGTAGACCCACAAATGAGGTGTCAAATCGGCCGGCTTATTGAGGAGAGGTGTGCTATGACTTTTCTAAGTGATCGGGTGTACGATGTTCGCACAGCGGACGAAAAATCGTCTGAAAAATGTCCCATAGACTTAACATGGGGTCAAAATCTGTGAGATCATATCTTTGGATCAGAAGGTCATAGAGACTTGGGGCTGGGCTCTTTTGATTCGGCCAGCCAATAAGTAGTGACACAGCAACTTCATAGCCACGCCCTAGCAACCAATTACAGCACCCTAGCAACCGGGTCTGAATTTTGCCACTGCAAGCACCATTCACATTTTCTTCAGGAAATGTACATTCTAGTTCTTCTTCTTCTTCTTCTTCTTCCACTTTTTTTTCTGCGCGCTACTCCTCCCGCAGCGTTTGTCCTAGACCCATGAATGAGGTGTCAGATCGACCGGCTCATTGAGGAGAGGTGTGCTATGACTTTTATAAGCGATCGGACCAACGATGTTCGCACAGCGGACGAAAAAGCGGCCAAAAAAGTCCCATTGACTTACATTGAAAAATTCAAATTCACAAACATTCCGTCTCTCTCAACTGTCACTTTCTCACACACACTCACACATGCAGGCCCTTAGAAATTCAAATTCAATTTGCTTTATTGGCATGACATATTTAGGTACATATTGCCAAAGCATTGCATAAAGCAAAACAAAATCAAACAAACATACAAACAAGAACATATATAAAATGCATTCATATATATACACATACATATATACATATATATCTATACACATATTGATAGTAGTATAATATGGATGTGTTCACTCAGTACCTCTTAGTTTGTGGCAATTATAAATATATTGTGCTATTAAAGTGGAAGAAGGTCCTTCACCAAGTAATATTTTCAGTTTGTCAGTTTCGTGGAGTGACTGGAACTCTGGGATGATATGCTGTATTTGACAGTACAGTGACTCTCTTAAGGTTGTGTATTTATCACAGTGGAGGAGGAAGTGTGCCTCCGTCTCAACTGCCCCTGATCTGCATTCATTACAGACTCGATCTTCTTTGGGTAACCATGTCTTCTTGTGTCGCCCTCTTTCTATGGCCAGCTGGTGGTCACTAAGTCTGCACTTGGTTAATAAATTTCTGTGTGTTGTATTTCTGACAGAGGTGAGATATTCAGCCAAACTGTATTCTCTGTTTAAACTGAGATAACACTGGAGACGACTTTGCTCTTTCGTTTGCTCTTTCCAGTGCTGCATGTATGCTTTTTTCTCTTTACTCATAATTTCTTTAATTCTTGCAGGGTTTTCTGGGGCAGTGATTTTGAACGCTTTGTTTGTCATTTCTGACACCATTGCACAAAGATGACTTTTCTGAGCACTCAGTTCTTGTGTTTTTAGTGCTTTAAAATGAAGTGTGTCTTCAGGACTAGATTTTAAGTGTATCCAGAACTTTAAAGCTCTTTTTTTAATCATTAAATTGAGGGGAAGACGGCCTAGTTCTGCCCTACAGGCGTTATTAGGTGTGTTTCTGTGGACATGAAGGATGCTTCTACAGAACTCTACATGTAGACCTTCTATAGGATGTTTGTCCCAAACCTTATGGCTGTAGTTACTCGCTGGACCCCACACCTCACTTCCATATAAGGCAATGGGCAGTATCACACTATCAAAGATCTTTGTCCAAATTCTGATTGGAATGTTTATTTTGAATAATTTAGTTCGTATGGCATGCATTGCTCTGCGGGCTTTTATAAGTAATGTTTTAATAGCCAAATTGAAATTTCCAGTGGGTGTTAAAACCAAACCAAGATAATTATATTGTAAAGAGTGCTGAAGAGTGGTGTTGTTTACAGTAAATGCATGTTTATGTTCCAGATTTCTGGGTTTTTTCTGAAATATCATAATCTTAGTTTTCTGGATGTTGACTTCTAAGGCCCAATCATGGCAGTATTTAGTTAAAATGTCTAGGTGGTTCTGGAGACCTTCCGCCGTTTTAGATAGAATTAGTAAGTCGTCTGCATACAGTAAATATTTGACTTCTGTGTCAAATAGTTGTAGTCCTGGACTCTCTGATTGGTCCAGTAGATCTGCCAATTCATTAATATAAATGTTAAATAAAGTTGGGCTGAGGCAGCAGCCTTGTCTGACCCCTCGCTCTTGGGAAAAATATTCTGTTCTCTGTTGACCAATTTTTACTGCACATTTATTTTGGTTATACATGTTTTTAATTAAGTCGTATATTTTGCCCCCAATACCACTTTGAATGATTTTATAAAACAATCCTTTATGCCAAATGGAGTCAAAAGCTTTCTTGAAATCTACAAAGCATGCAAATATTTTTCCTTCTTTCTTTGGTGTACATGTTTGTTTATTAATGTGTGTAATGTGTGAATATGATCAGTGGTTCGATGTTTAGGGAGGAAGCCAATTTGAGATTTGCTGATGACATTGTGCTGCTTTAAGAAAAATGAAATCCGAGAGTTAATTATAGAACAAAATACTTTTCCCAAATTACTGGTTACACAGATTCCTCTGTAGTTATTAGGGTCTGTTTTGTCTCCACTTTTAAAGATGGGAGAAATGAGCCCTGTATTCCAGACCTCTGGAAAAACACCTGAACTCAGAATCAAGTTAAAGAGTTTGAGCAATGCATTCTGAAGTTCAGGAGAGCTGTTTTTTAGCATCTCATTTTTTATTTTGTCAGGGCCACAGGATTTATTAGATTTGAGAGATTTCAGTTTTCCACTAAGTTCTTGTTGGGTTATTGGATAATCTAGTGGATTTTGGTTGTTTTTGATGCATGACTCAAGAGCGTTCAATTTTTCAAGGACTTTTAATTGGTTGGGATTACTTAAAGGGTCAGTTTGATGGCTATAGAGGTTCTCGAAATAATCTTTCCAAATTTGACCATCTTGTATGGCTGGTTCTTGTGGCTTTGTGGTGTTCAAACTGTTCCACATGCTCCAGAACTGGCCCTGATCAATTGTGTTTTCAATCTTTTGAAGCGTGTTGTTATAATAATTCAGTTTCTTCTGTCTCAGTGTGTTTTTGTATTGTTTCAGAAGTTCTGAGTGTTTTAAGCGCAACTCGGTGTTAACTGGATCTTTGTGTTTTTGATTTGAAATGAATCGTAGCTCTTGTCTAATTGTTTTACAGTCATGGTCAAACCATTTTTCAGAAGGTTTTTGTTTAGTGCTTTTTTTGTGTTTACATGGTGTCATTTTATTTAAATGAGCTTTTTTTGCTATATTTTCAAAAATGTCATTAATATGTTTAATTGCTAAGTCAATTCCCTTCCGATTAATATCAAATGTTGAATTGCTAAACAATGTTATGGAATTGACTATTTCATCTGAGTTTAACACTCTGATATATGTTTCAGCAGTGCTATGAGTCCATGTATGTGATGTGTTAAGTTTATATAGACGAATTGGCTTTTTATGTATTTCTCTTGGTTTGATGTTTTCACCCTTAATGGAAACAATGATCTGGCTGTGATCAGACAAGGGTGACTGAGCTTTGATGGTAAATGCACTGAAATAGGAGGGGATTATATTTGATATGGCATAATCTACAACACTGTTCCCAAGATTTGAGCCATAGGTAAAGTGTCCACAGGAATCTTCTTTGATTCTACCATTTAGGATATAAAGACCTAAAGTTTGACAAAGGTGAGCTATCTCCTTCCCATGTCTATTAACTCCAGTATCCTGGTTATTTCTTCTAGGTAGGGTATTAAAGAGGTCTTGGGGTATTTGTGTGAACAGATGTTTATCTCCTGAATTATCAATGTAATCTGGTTCTAAACCAGTTCGAGCATTTAAATCTCCACATAGTAAAATTTTCCCCTGATTTTGATATTGATAAATTTCTCCCTGTAAAGTGTGAAATATTTCATCATCGTAGTATGGAGAATCTGATGGAGGAATATAAATTCCACAGATAAAAAGGTCTTTATCCAGAATTCCAAAGTTTTTATCCAATTTTAACCATATGTGATTTTTGCCTTGCTGTACTGGTGATGTAAAAGGAGCAAGATAATTTTTTATCCATATAACTAAACCTCCAGAATCTCTGCCACGGTGTATTGAGTTGAGTTTCCATGAGGGCACTATGATTTCAGAGTAACCTGCAGGACACTGAGTGGACACATCTGATCTACACCATGTTTCAATTAGAATTAATATGTCAACGTTTGTGATGCTATTCAAGAAATCTGTGTTTGTGCTTTTTAATCCAAATGTTTTAGAGCACAAACCCTGAATATTCCAAAAGCTAATGTTTAACATTTTATATGATCAGAGATTAAAATACTGCTGTTTATCTGAAGGCAAAACCAAGAACCTATAAAATAAAATAAAATAAAATAAAATAAAATATAAAATAAAATAAAATAATTAAAATAAATTTAAAATAAATAAATAAATAAGGAAATTAGGTAATAGTAACAGTAGAGCAGGTATAACAGTAGTAAAATCGATTAAGTTAAAAATAAATATTAAATATGAATAATAAATAAAATAAACAATAATAATATTTTTTTAACCATTGTGTGGTGAGTGTTAATGAGTAAATTTAAATATTCAAAAAAAGAAAATAAGTAATAGTAATATTAAAGTATGTATAACAGTAGTAAAACCGGTTAGGTTGAAAATAAATCTTTGTGAATAATTATTTAAATAAACAAATAGAATAATAATAATCATTGTGTTGTGAATGATAATTAAACAATTCTAAATATTATTTCATCAGCTGTGGTTTAAATAGATTTTGTGCATTTCAGTTTAACATTTTGTTGCACAGGAGACTTAGCAGTCGTTTAATTTCCCCCACATCACTGGAGGAGAGTTCATGAGCGGATGATGAGGGCGGCTGATGTCGTGACACTACCTGGGCGTAGGTCGGTGTCTGCTGGGGCGGCCCGGGTGGATGGCGCTGGGGTGGTGCTTCGGCGTAGGGTCGTCTCTCTTGTTGTCTGTGAGACCATCGTGAAGTCGTGGGTCGTCTCTGGAGGTCTTGTGGTGGTCTTGAGTGAGGTGAAGGTCCAGATGGATCAAACGGCTGCATTCTCATCTGATTTCTTTTTGTTCCTCTATAGCCAGTTGGGAAGCGTCCAAGGGCAACATCCTTGATAGCTTTGGCAAAAATCCTGACTCCATCCTGATTCAGGTGGAGACCGTCATGCAGGTGCCATGGTCTTATAGAACTATGATGGACTAAGTGCACGTTGGGCAGGCAGGAACAGGTGTGACGGACCTCATCATTGATCTGATCAATCACAGAGGGAGGGAGGGACGTCGAGCCGTGGGAGCAGAGTGGAGACCAGCACACGTGTAGCGGGGAATGTCTGTGAGGCTTTCTTTGCCATCTCATACATAGCATTGGCTGTGCCTTCATGTAGACTGTGGAGGTTGTTCGTGCCTGAATGGATGATGATGCATTGCGGACTGCCGAGTTCCTCTTTAGTGAGCAGTTCATGAGCACGTTCTGTGTTTCTGCAGTGGAGCGCTAGAACTCGCTGCCTGGGGAACAGTTTCTCTGGTTCTATGTTTTTCCCAATCGAGTCCATCAGAAGAACCACTGGTGTTCTGTGGGAGAGTGGCTGTGTGTGAGTGAGGTCCTTCACATGGACATTCACTGTGTCTGGAGGTGAAGAGCCGTGTGACGTCACTTCTCGATGGGGTTGTGAATCACTTTCAGTGCTGATGTTGTTGTTGGGAGATTCACTTTCCTTGTTTTTAAGCTGTAAACACATCACAGTCTGTTCTTCCAGCTTTTCTTTTAACTCTTGGATGTTTCTCTCTAACTTTCTTTCTCTCTGTATTGACTCCTCTTTCATTTTTGACATTTCAGCCGTAATCTTCATGTTGATGTTGTGCAAATCCTTTATTTCGGCCTGAAGATTTTTGATAGTAAGTTCATTTGGGCGGCTAAGAATGAGCTGTTTTAATTCTGACAGCTCCAACTCTAGAAGAGCCATTTTCTCAGGGAGACAGCGGAGATAACTGGATGTGTGTGTGTCCTGCTGGATCATCAGTTCATCAAATGGAGCAGGAGGGTAGGGTATCAGTCCATTCTCCTCTTCAGATTCCTCCTCAATGGTGCAAGCTGTTTCTTTTTCAACTGTCTGTTTTAAAAGAGGAAATGATTTTTCAAAAGCTTGGAGACTAGCTTCATTCCCTTGAATTAAGACTATTCCAGTGTTGTACAGATTGATGGTTTGGATCTGTGAGGAGTGGTCAGCTGATTCAAAAACACTGATTTGACAACCTTTACAGATTCCCCTCTTCTTAGTGTATGGGAAGAAGTTACTAATAGCACTTTTCCAAATGTGTTTCCTCTCTGTATAGAAAATCAGATTTGTCCTCTTTTCTTGAGATGTCATATCAACGTAAAGAGATTCAGGGTGTTCATGTAACAGTGACTGTTTGAACACTTTTCTTTGATCTCCTTTAATGTCGGCAGGATAAATGATCTCCATGGCAACCGCTGAAAGCGTCAGTTATTGACAGTTGAAATTTACGGTGCTGGCAGATGTTAAAAAATAACAAAAAAGTAATATATATATATAAAATATATATATAACAAAAATCTTCTTAATCTTCTTAATGATGAACTGTATTGCCTTGTTTTGATGTCTTTATCTCGTCTCGTCTCGTCTTGTGTTTGCGCTGATGATCGCCGTCTGTTGTAGGCTGCAGCTGCAGCGCCGGCGCTCTCTCTCTCGGCCACTGTTACAAAGTTACTATAAATCGCAGTTGCGGCTCTTTCAGTGAAACGACTGAAAATTATTGCGTCGTTTCTATAGTTTTATATTTCCATAAGTGTTAAACATAGGTTTCGTGAGTTTTTACCTCAATCAACAGCAGTATTTTTGTGAATTAACAGGAGCTCATATCTAGTGCGTCTGTTCAGAACGTCGTCAAGGCAACCTCTCTCAGTCACAGACACTCATTTTCTTCCACTTTTATTTCTGCGCGCTACTCCTCCCGCAGCGTTTGTCCTAGACCCATGAATGAGGTGTCAAATCGACCGGCTCATTGAGGAGAGGTGTGTTATGACTTTTAGAAGCGATCGGACCAACGATGTTCGCACAGGGGGCGAAAAAGCGGCCAAAAAAGTCCCATTGACTTTCAATGGCGGAATCTTCAGAAATTTGAATTTCAACTGTCACTTTCTCACACACACTCACACACGCAGGCCCTTAGAACCCTTTTTCTCACTCACTCACTATTGATCACAGTGGCTGCGTCCGAAATCGCATACTACATGAGTAGGTACTACATTTGAATTTGAACGTACTTCCCGACCGTTAAAACAGTACGTTCTATATAGTATGAATATGGGTAGTATGAATGGAATTCGGACGTACTACATCCGCCATGTTAATGTTGTCATTTGTCATGCGTCGTCACAACAGCGCGAAAATTTAAATATTTTTTAAATAAATTTAACTAGGAAATTTTACCTCAGAATAAAAATACTGTGAATATCATGACAGAGGCTGATTTGAAGCAACGAAATTAAGTAATTTATTGTTAAAAATGAATGCATATAAAAATACACAAGAAACAAAAGACATGAATCAATAAACAAACTTGAATACATTATATATATAAATAAATAATGTGTAGATAGACAGAGAGGACGAGAGAAATACACAACATGGTCTAAATATTATATACAATATATACAAATAAATACAATGATAATAATATAACGTTACATATTCTAAAAAAAAACCTACAAACTGTGAGCCCTATAAACTACTGCCGCCTGAATGTTGCTGTCCGTTAAGTTTTCTAATCTCATTAAATTGCTTAACAACGAACGTCTCCGTTAAATAAAACTGTTAACAAGCGGATGTAACGTTATCTCGACCTGTTCATTAGCTTGATGTGCTGTCAGTAATAATGATTAAACATCTTTTTACAGCCAACTCTTAATCTTCTCATTACATTGTTTAAACTTTCAATAAGTCAGCCGTTTACTTACATAATGTTAAACAAGTGCAATTTAACCACAATAAACACCGTTTTTCCCTGAGGTACTTAGAACTTGAATGAGCTGCATATCGCCGCTTTCCGCCATTTTTGAATATGAAGAATCCTCATAGACAGTAGAGAATCCTCTCCTGTGGCATCACAGGATAGCGCAGCGTCCATCGAATGCCTACTACAGAATTCGGGCGGAAGCAGTAGGTCATCCGGGTACTTCTCGCCTACTGTTTTTCGAATACTATGAATTCGGACATACTACTCGCCTCGCATACTGTTTTTCGCATACTATATAGTAGGTAAGTATGCGATTTCGGACGCAGCCAGTGTGATAGAGACAATGGGGCGGGCTCATTTCACTCAGGCAACCAATCAGTGTCTCAGGATCATTGTGAAGCTATCAAGCCACGCCCTAGCAACCATATAGAGCACCATAGCAACAAGTTCCATAGACTTCCATTGAAAAAGATCAAAGGAATATCTTTGGATAGGAGTGTCATAGAAACACGAGGGTGGGCTCATTTGACTTGGGGCAGCAAACAGCCAATCACAAAATCACCGTAAACACTTCATAGCCACGCCCTAGCAACCATTTAGAGCACCCTAGCAACCCAAATCAAAGAGGGATATCTTCAAATCTGAATATCATAGAGGCATGGGGGTTGGTTTATATCATTCATACTGGCAAGCAGCCTTTGGTTTATCATTACTGGCAGCTGCCAAGCCACTCCCTAGCAACCAAACAGAGTACCCTAGCAACCGTTTAGCAAGATCTATATCTCTGCATCAGAACATCGTAAAGACATGGGGGTTGGTTTATATTGTCAAGCAGCCTTTGGAGTATCATCATTGGCAGCTGCCAGGCCACTCCCTAGCAACCAAACAGAGTACCTTAGCAACCGTTTAGCAAGATCGATATCTCTGCATCAGAGCATCATAGAGACATGGCGGTTGGCTCTTTTGACTCATGCTAGCAAACTGGACTTCCAACATGCTACACATGCTAGCAATGAATAGCTACATGCTAATAGTGATTAGTTAATTGTTAAAGTGGATTGAGAACATGCTAAGAACTCTATAGAAACTCCATAGTAACTATCTGTGACAACTACCAACCACCTAGTAACACCATAGTAACCACCCAGGTTACCATAGCAACCGCCTAGCAACCACCCAGAACTCCCTAGCAACCGCCTAGCAACACCTTAGCAACCACCCCAAGTACCTTAGCAACTGCCTAGCAACACCCTAGCAACCACCCAGGTTACCATAGCAACCGACCAGCAACCACCCAGAACACCTCATTGACTGCCTAGAAACACCCTAGCAACCGAGCGGCGAATTTTGCCACTGCAAGCACCATTCACATTTTCTTCAGGAAATGTACATTCTAGTTAATGGTGCTTGCCAAAGGCAAAGCTCCATTCTTATTCTCCCGCATACTTATTATTATTATTATTATTATTATTATTATTATTATTATTATTCCACACAAAAGTTTGGCGCGCTACTCCTCCCGCAGTTTTTGTCCTAGACCCATGAATGAGGTGTCAAATCGACCGGCCCATTGAGGAGAGGTGTGCTATGACTTTTATAAGCGATCGGGTGTACGATGTTCGTCCAGTGGGCGAAAAATCGGGCGAAAAATCCCATAGACTTAACATTGTGATGATATTTGACGAGTCATAGCTCCTAATGAGGATTTCATAGAAACATGTGGGTTACTACGTTTGAAGGGGCTGACAGGCTCTGTCAGACCATATCTCAAAATGGGGTGTAAGTTGTACCCCTGGGGCGCAAGAGCTGCCCAAAGTTGCCCCATAGACATACTATGGTGAAGCCGTGCCCATGAACCAGGAAGTACTGTGTTTTTCCTACTATGGGAAATTACATAGGGATTTTGTATTGAACATAACTCTGGATTACAATGTCATAGAGACAAGGGGGTGGGCTCATTTTACTCAAACAACCAATCAGTCTCTCAGGATCATTGTGAAACTATCAAGCCACGCCCTAGCAACCATATAGAGCACCTTAGTAACAAGCTCCATAGACTTCCATTGAAAAAGATCAAATGAATATCTTTGGATAGGAGTGTCATACAAACATGAGGGTGGGCTCATTTGACTCGAGGCAGCAAACCGCCAATCACAAATCACCTTAAAGACATCATAGCCACGCCTTAGCAACCATTTAGAGCACCCTAGCAACCCAAAGCATAGGCAGATATCTTCAAATCTGAATATCATAGAGGCATGGGGGTTGGTTTATATCATTCATACTGGCAAGCAGCCTTTGGTTTATCATTACTGGCAGCTGCCAAGCCACTCCCTAGCAACCAAACAGAGTACCCTAGCAACCGTTTTGCAAGATCTATATCTCTGCATCAGAACATCGTAAAGACATGGGTGTTGGTTTATATTGTCAAGCAGCCTTTGGAGTATCATCATTGGTAGCTGCCAAGCCACTCCCTAGCAACCAAACAGAGTACCCTAGCAACGATTTAGCAAGATCTATATCTCTGCATCAGAGCATCATAGAGACATGGCGGTTGGCTCTTTTGACTCATGCTAGCAAACTGGACTTCCAACATGCTACACATGCTAGCAGTGAATAGCTACATGCTAATAGTGATTAGCTTAGTGTTTAAACATGACACAAACTAGTAAAAATGTGTTAGCATCATGCTGGTAGCATGCTAATTGTGTTAGCATCATGGTAGTAGCATGCTAATCATGTTAGCATCATGCTAGCAAACATGCTAATCATGTTAGCATCTTGTTAAAAACATGCTAGCAACATGGTAATCATGCTAGCATCATGCTAGCATTATGCTAATCATGTTAGCATGTTGCTAGCATAATGCTAACATGATTAGCATCTTGTTAAAATCATGCTAGCAACATGGTAATCATGTTAGCATCATGCTAGCATTATGCTAATCATGTTAGCATGTTGGTAGCGTTATGCTAACATGATTAGCATCTTGTTAAAATCATGCTAGCAACATGGTAATCATGCTAGCATCATGCTAGCATTATGCTAATCATGTTAGCATGTTGCTAGCATTATGCTAACATGATTAGCATCTTGTTAAAATAATGCTAGCAACATGGTAATCATGCTAGCATAATGCTAGCATTATGCTAATCATGTTAGCATGTTGCTAGCATTATGCTAACATGATTAGCACTTTGTTTAAAACATGTTAACAGCATGCTAAGGGTGTTAGCATCATGCTAACAACATGCTAATCATGTTAGCATGTTGCTAGCATTATGCTAACATGATTAGCATCTTGTTAAAAACATCCTAGCAGGATGCTACGGGTGTTAGCATCATGCTAGTAACATGCTAATCATGTAAGCATGTTGCTCGCATTATGCTAACATGATTAGCATCTTGCTGAAAACATCCTAGCAGTATGCTAATGGTGTTAGCATCATGCTAGCATCATGCTAATCAAGAGTGCCGAATTTTTCCACTGCAAGCACCATTCACATTTTCTTCAGGAAATGTACATTCTAGTATTGTAATTACTATTCACCTGAACAAAACTTTGGCGCGTAACTCGTCCCGCACTGTTTGCCGTAGACCCACGAATGAGGTGTCAAATCGACCGGCTTATTGAGGAGAGGTGTGCTATGACTTTTCTAAGCGATCGGGTGTACGATGTTCGCACAGCGTACGAAAAAAATGGCTGAAAAAACTCCCATAGACTTAACATTGAGTCAAAATCTGTGAGATCATATCTTTGGATCAGAAGGTCATAGAGACTTGGGGCTGGGCTCTTTTGATTCGGCCAGCCAATAAGTAGTGACACAGCAACTTCATAGCCACGCCCTAGCAACCAATTACAGCACCCTAGCAACCGGTGCCGAATTTTGCCACTGCAAGCACCATTCACATTTTCTTCAGGAAATGTACATTCTAGTATTGTAATTACTATTCACCTGAACAAAACTTTGGCGCGTAACTCGTCCCGCACCGTTTGTCGTAGACCCACAAATGAGGTGTCAAATTGACCGGCTTATTGAGGAGAGGTGTGCTATGACTTTTCTAAGCGATCGGGTGTATGATGTTCGCACAGCGTACGAAAAAACGGCTGAAAAAACTCCCATAGACTTAACATGGGGGCCAAATCTGTGAGATCATATCTTTGGTTTAGAAGGTCATAGAGACTTGGGGCTGGGCTCTTTTGACTCGGCCTATCAAGCTGCCAATAAGTAGTGACTTCATGGCCACGCCCTAGCAACCAATTACAGCACCCTAGCAACCGAGTGGCGATTTTGCCACTGCAAGCACCATTCACATTTTCTTCAGGAAATGTACATTCTAGTTAATGGTGCTTGCCAAAGGCAAAGCTCCATTCTTAATCTTCTGCATACTTATTATTATTATTATTATTATTATTATTATTATTATTATTCCACACAAAAGTTTGGCGCGCTACTCCTCCCGCAGTTTTTGTCCTAGACCCATGAATGAGGTGTCAAATCGACCGGCTCATTGAGGAGAGGTGTGCTATGACTTTTATAAGCGATCGGGTGTACGATGTTCGTCCGGCGGGCGAAAAAGTAGCGAAAAAAATCCCATAGACTTAACATTGGAACGAACTTTGACAAGTCATAACTCTGGATCACAATGTCATAGAGACAAGGGGGTGGTCTCATTTTACTCAGGCAACCAATCAGTCTCTCAGGATAACTTTGAAGATATCAAGCCACGCCCTAGCAACCATATAGAGCACCTTAGTAACAAGCTTCATAGACTTCCATTGAAAAAGATCAAATGAATATCTTTGGATAGAAGTGTCATACAAACATGAGGATGGGCTCATTTGACTCGAGGCAGCAAACCGCCAATCACAAATCACCTTAAAGACATCATAGCCACGCCTTAGCAACCATTTAGAGCACCCTAGCAACCCAAAGCATAGGCAGATATCTTCAAATCTGAATATCATAGAGGCATGGGGGTTGGTTTATATCATTCATACTGGCAAGCAGCCTTTGGTTTATCATTACTGGCAGCTGCCAAGCCACTCCCTAGCAACCAAACAGAGTACCCTAGCAACCGTTTTTCAAGATGTATATCTCTGCATCAGAACATCGTAAAGACATGGGGGTTGGTTTATATTGTCAAGCAGCCTTTGGAGTATCATCATTGGTAGCTGCCAAGCCACTCCTTAGCAACCAAACAGAGTACCCTAGCAACCGTTTAGCAAGATCTATATCTCTGCATCAGAGCATCATAGAGACATGGCGGTTGGTTTATATTGTCAAGCAGCCTTTGGAGTATCATCATTGGTAGCTGCCAGGCCACTCCCTAGCAACCAACCAGATTACCCTAGCAACCGTTTTTCAAGATCCATATCTCTGCATCAGAACATCATAAAGACATGGGGGTTGGTTTATGTTGTCAAGCAGCCTTTGGAGTATCATCATTGGCAACTGCCAAGCCACTCCCTAGCAACCAAACAGAGTACCCTAGCAACCATTTAGCGATGCCTATATCTCTGCATCAGAACATCGTAGAGACATGGGGGTTGGCTTTTTTGACTCATGCTAGCAAACTGTACTTGCAACATGCTACACATGCTAGCAGTTAATAGCTACATGCTAATAGTGATTAGCTAAGTGCTAAAGTGGGATGAGAACATGCTAAGAACTCTATAGAAACTCCATAGTAACTATCTGTGCCAACTACCAACCACCTAGTAACACCATAGCATCCACCCAGGTTACCATAGCAACCGCCCAGAACACCCTAGCAACCGCCTAGCAACACCATAGTGACCACTCCAGGTACCTTAACAACTGCCTAGCAACACCTTAGCAACCACCCAGGTTACCATAGCAACCGCCTAGCAACCACCCAGAACACCCTAGCAACCGCCTAGCAACACCTTAGCAACCACCCCAAGTACCTTAGCAACTGCCTAGCAACCACCCTGGTTACCATAGCAACCGCCTAGCAACCACCCAGAACACCCTAGCAACCGCCTAGCAACCACCCAGAACACCCTAGCAACCGCCTAGCAACACCTTAGCAACCACCCCAAGTACCTTAGCAACTGCCTAGCAACACCCTAGCAACCACCCTGGTTACCATAGCAACCGCATAGCAACCACCCAGAACACCATAGCAACCGCCTAGCAACGCCTTAGCAACCACCCCAAGTACCTTAGCAACTGCCTAGCAACACCCTAGCAACCACCCTGGTTACCATAGCAACCGCCTAGCAACCGCCTAGCAACCACCCAGAACATCCTAGCAACCGCCTAGCAACACCTTAGCAACCACCCAGGTTACCATAGCAACCGCCTAGCAACCACCCAGAACACCCTAGCAACCACCCAGGTTACCATAGCAACCGCCTAGCAACCACCCAGAACACCCTAGCAACCGCCTATCAACACCTTAGCAACCACCCAGGTTACCATAGCAATCGCCTAGCAACCACCCAGAACACCCTAGCAACCGTTTAGCAACACCTTAGCAACCACCCCAAGTACCTTAGCAACTGCCTAGCAACACCCTAGCAACCACCCAGGTTACCATAGCAACCGCCTAGCAACCACCCAGAACACCCTAGCAACCGCCTAGCAACCGAGTGGCGATTTTGCCACTGCAAGCACCATTCACATTTTCTTCAGGAAATGTACATTCTAGTATTGTAATTACTATTCACCTGAACAAAACTTTGGCGCGTAACTCGTCCCGCACCGTTTGTCGTAGACCCATGAATGAGGGGTCAAATCGACCGGCTTATTGAGGAGAGGTGTGCTATGACTTTTCTAAGCGATCGGGTGTACGATGTTCGCACAGCATACGAAAAAACGGCTTAAAAAACTCTGATAGACTTAACATGGGGGCCAAATCTGTGAGATCATATCTTTGGTTTAGAAGGTCATAGAGAGTTGGGGCTGGGCTCTTTTGACTCGGCCTATCAGGCTTGACTTCAGGCTTGACTTCTTGGCCACACCCTAGCAACCAATTACAGCACCCTAGCAACCGAGTGGCGAATTTTGCCACTTTAAGCACCATTCACATTTTCTTCAGGAAATGTACATTCTAGTATTGTAATTACTATTCACCTGAACAAAACTTTGGCGCGTAACTCGTCCCGCACCGTTTGTCATAGACCCACGAATGAGGTGTCAAATCGATCAGCTTATTGAGGAGAGGTGTGCTATGACTTTTCTAAGCGATCGGGTGTATGATGTTCGCACAGCATACGAAAAATCAGCTGAAAAAACTCCCATAGACTTAACATGGGGGCCAAATCTGTGAGATCATATCTTTGGTTTTGAAGGTCATAGAGACTTGGGGCTGGGCTCGTTTGACTCGGATATGCAAAAGGTAGTGACACAGCAAGTTCATAGCCACGCCCTAGCAACCAATTACAGCACCCTAGCAACCGAGTGGCGAATTTTGCCACTGCAAGCACCATTCACATTTTCTTCAGGAAATGTACATTCTAGTATTGTAATTACTATTCACCTGAACAAAACTTTGGCGCGTAACTCGTCCCGCACCATTTGTCGTAGACCCACGAATGAGGTGTCAAATCGACCGGCTTATTGAGGAGAGGTGTGCTATGACTTTTCTAAGCAATCGGGTGTACGATGTTCGCACAGCGGACGAAAAAACGGCTGAAAAAACTCCCATAGACTTAACATGGGGGCCAAATCTGTGAGATCATATCTTTGGATTAGAAGGTCGTAGAGACTTGGGGCTGGGCTCTTTTGACTCGGCCTATCAAGCCGCCAATAAGTAGTGACTTCATGGCCACGCCCTAGCAACCAATTACAGCACCCTAGCAACCGAGTGGTGAATTTTGCCACTGCAAGCACCATTCACATTTTCTTCAGGAAATGTACATTCTAGTATTGTAATTACTATTCACCTGAACAAAACTTTGGCGCGTAACTCGTCCCGCACCTTTTGTCGTAGACCCACAAATGAGGTGTCAAATCGACCGGCTTATTGAGGAGAAGTGTGCTATGACTTTTCTCAGCGATCGGGTGTACGATGTTCAGACAGTGTACAAAAAAAATGGCTGAAAAAACTCCCATAGACTTAACATTGGGACAAAATCTAAGATATCATATCTTTGGATCAGAAGAATTTAGAGACTTGGGGCTGGGCTCTTTTTACTCGACCTATCAAGCAGCCAATAAGTAGTTCATAGCCACGCCCTAGCAACCAATTACAGCACCCTAGCAACCGGTGCCGAATTTTGCCACTGCAAGCACCATTCACATTTTCTTCAGGAAATGTACATTCTAGTTATTATTATTCTTCTGAGACTAAAATTTCTGACTCTAACTCCTCCTAGAGCTTTAACTCTACAAACTCCAAACTCGGGTCAGACCTTCAAACTGTTCTGACTTAGTGTGCTATATCTTTTCTAACTGATCCGACTTACGGTTTTCCTAAAAACGACTGTTAAAGCTCGGAAAAATCCCATTGACTTTCATTGACGGAATGTTCAAATGAGCCAAGACTATTCAAACTCCAACTGTCAAAATTCAAATTTAAACTATGGAAGCCCATTAGACTCAAACTCAATTAGACTCAAGTGCCATTCTATATACTATTTTCTAATCTATTGAAACTCATTCAATCTATCTATCTATCTATCTATCTATCTATAAAACTAAATCTATCTATCAAACTAAATCTATCTATCTATCAAACTAAATCATCTGTCAAACTAAATCTATCTATCTATCTATCTATCTATCTATCTATCTCATTCAAACTCATCTATCTATCTAACTCATTCAAACTCATCTATCTATCTATCTATCTATCTATCTATCTGTCTAACTCATTCAAACTCATCTATCTATCTATCTATCTATCTATCTATCTATCTATCTATCTATCTATCTATCTATCTATCTATCTCATTCAAACTCATCCATCTATCTATCTATCTATCTATCTATCTATCTATCTATCTATCTATCTATCTATCTATCTATCTATCTCATTCAAACTCATCCATCTATCTATCTATCTATCTATCTATCTATCTATCTATCTATCTATCTATCTATCTATCTCATTCAAACTCATCTATCTATCAATCTATCTAACTCATTCAAACTCATCTATCTATTTTGGTTTATATTGTCAAGCAGCCTTTGGAGAATCATCATTGGTAGCTGCCAAGCCACTCCCTAGCAACCAAACAGAGTACCCTAGCAACCGTTTTGCAAGATCTATATCTCGGCATCAGAACATCGTACAGACATGGGGGTTGGTTTAAATTGTCAAGCAGCCTTTGGAGTATCATCATTGGTAACTCCCGAGCCACTCCCTAGCAACCAAATAGAGTACCCTAGCAACCGTTTTGCAAGATCTATATCTCGGCATCAGAACATCGTACAGACATGGGGGTTGGTTTATATTGTCAAGCAGCCTTTGGAGTATCATCATTGGTAGCTCCCAAGCCACTCCCTAGCAACCAAATAGAGTACCCTAGCAACCGTTTTGCAAAATCTATATCTCTGCATCAGAAAATCGTACAGACATGGGGGTTGGTTTAAATTGTCAAGCAGCCTTTGGAGTATCATCACTGGTAGCTGCCAAGCCACTCCCTAGCAACCAAACAGAGTACCCTAGCAACCGTTTTGCAAGATCTATATCTCTGCATCAGAACATCGTACAGACATGGGGGTTGGTTTATATTGTCAAGCAGCCTTTGGAGTATCATCACTGGTAGCTGCCAAGCCACTCCCTAGCAACCAAATAGAGTACCCTAGCAACCGTTTTGCAAGATCTATATCTCGGCATCAGAACATCGTACAGACATGGGGGTTGGTTTATATTGTCAAGCAGCCTTTGGAGTATCATCATTGGTAGCTCCCAAGCCACTCCCTAGCAACCAAATAGAGTACACTAGCAACCGTTTTGCAAAATCTATATCTCTGCATCAGAAAATCGTACAGACATGGGGGTTGGTTTAAATTGTCAAGCAGCCTTTGGAGTATCATCACTGGTAGCTGCCAAGCCACTCCCTAGCAACCAAACAGAGTACCCTAGCAACCGTTTTGCAAGATCTATATCTCTGCATCAGAACATCGTACAGACATGGGGGTTGGTTTATATTGTCAAATAGCCTTTGGAGTATTATCATTGGTAGCTTCCAAGCCACTCCCTAGCAACCAAACAGTACCCTAGCAACCGTTTTGCAAGATCTATATCTCTGCATCAGAACATCGTACAGACATGGGGGTTGGTTTAAATTGTCAAGCAGCCTTTGGAGTATCATCATTGGTAGCTCCCAAGCCACTCCCTAGCAACCAAACAGAGTACCCTAGCAACCGTTTTACAAGATCTTTATCTCTGCATCAGAACATCATACAGACATGGGGGTTGGTTTATATTGTCAAGCAACCTTTGGAGTATCATCACTGGTAGCTGCCAAGCCACTCCCTAGCAACCAAACAGAGTACCCTAGCAACCGTTTTGCAAAATCTATATCTCTGCATCAGAACATCGTAGAGAGATGGCGGTTGGCTCTTTTGACTCATGCTAGCAATCTGGACTTCCAACATGCTACACATGCTAACAGTGAATAGCTACATGCTAATAGTGATTAGCTAAGTGTTAAACTGGGCTAAGAACATGCTAACAACTCTATAAAAACTTGATAGTAACCATCTGTGACAACTACTAACCACTTAGCAACATCATAGCAATCACCCAGGTTACCATAGCAACCGCCTAGCAACCACCCAGCAACCACCCAGAACACCCTAGCAACTGCCTAGCAACACCTTAGCAACCACCCAGGTTACCATAGCAACTGCCTAGCAACCACCCCGAGTACCCTAGAAACTGCATAGCAACACCCTAGCAACCACCCCAAGTACCCTAGCAACCGCATAGCAACATCTTAGCAACCACCCCGAGTACCCTAGCAACCGCATAGCAACACCCTAGCAACCACCCCAAGTACCCTAGCAACCGCATAGCAACACCATAGCAACCACCCCGAGTAGCCTAGCAACCGCATAGCAACATCTTAGCAACCACCCCGAGTACCCTAGCAACCGCATAGCAACACCCTAGCAACCACCCCAAGTACCCTAGCAACCACATAGCAACACCATAGCAACCACCCAGAACACCTTAGCAACCGCATAGCAACACCTTAGCAACCACCCTGAGTACCCTAGCAACTGCATAGCAACACCCTAGCAACCATGGAGATTACCCTAGCAACCACATAGCAACACCCTAGCAACCACTCAGAACACCTTAGCAACCGCATAGCAACACCCTAGCAACCACCCTGAGTACCATAGCAACCTCATAGCAACACCCTAGCAACCACCCTGAGTACCATAGCAACCGCATAGCAACACCATAACAACCACCCTGAGTACCATAGCAACCTCATAGCAACACCCTAGCAACCACCCTGAGTACCCTAGCAACCGCATAGCAACACCATAACAACCACCCTGAGTACCCTAGCAACCGCATAGCAACACCCTAGCAACCACCCCAAATACCCTAGCAACCCCATAGCAACACCTTAGCAACCACCCGAGTACCTTAGCAACCGCATAGCAACATCTTAGTAACCACCCCGAGTACCCTAGCAACCACATAGCAACACCCTAGCAACCACCCCAATACCCTAGCAACCCCATAGCAACACCTTAGCAACCACCCGAGTACCTTAGCAACCACATAGCAACACCCTTGCAACCACCCTGAGTACCCTAGCAACCACTTAACACCCTAGCAACCGCCTTAAGTACCCTGAATCTATCTATCTATCTATCTATCTATCTATCTATCTATCTATCTATCTATCTATCTATCTATCAAACTAAATCTATCAAACTAAGTCTATCTATTGAACTAAATCTATCTAATAAAACTTAAACTTTCAAACTTCAAACTTTTAAAACTACTTCAAACTTTCTGGACCGGCTTTTTCAAGCCAACTTAAAGTTTGTCTTCAAACTTTTTTATCTAGTTATTATTATTCTTCTTACTTGAATTTCCAAGACTAACTCCTCCTAGAGCTTTAACTCCACAAACTCCAAACTCGGACTAGATCTTCAAACTGTTCTGACTTAGTGTGCTATATCTTTTCTAACTGATCCGACTTACGGTTTTCCTAAAAATGACTATTAAAGCTCGGAAAAATCCCATTGACTTTCATTGACGGAATGTTCAAATGAGCCAAGACTTTCAAATTCCAACTGTCAAAATTCAAATTCAAACTATGGAAGCCCATTAGACTCAAAAACTCAATTAGACTCAACTGCCATTCTATGTACTATTTCTAATCCATTGAAACTCATTGAAACTCATTAAACTCTATCTATCTATCTATCTATCTATCTATCTAACTCATTCAAACTCATCTATCTATCTATCTATCTATCTATCTATCTATCTATCTAACTCATTCAAACTCATCTATCTATCTATCGATCTATCTATCTATCTATCTAACTCATTCAAACTCATCTATCTATCTATCTATCATCACTGGTAGCTGCCAAGCCACTCCCTAGCAACCAAATGGAGTACCTTAGCAACCGTTTTGCAAAATCTATATCTCTGCATCAGAACATCGTACAGACATGGGGGTTGGTTTACATTGTCAAGCAGCCTTTGGAGTATCATCACTGGTAGCTACCTAGCCACTCCCTAGCAACCAAACAGAGTACCCTAGCAACCGTTTTGCAAAATCTATATCTCTGCATCAGAACATCGTACAGACATGGGGATTGGTTTATATTGTCAAGCAGCCTTTGAAGTATCATCACTGGTAGCTGCCAAGCCACTCCCTAGCAACCAAACAGAGTACCCTAGCAACCGTTTTGCAAAATCTATATCTCTGCATAAGAACATCGTAGCGACATGGGGGTTGGTTTATATTGTCAAGCAGCCTTTGGAGTATCATCACTGGTAGCTGCCAAGCCACTCCCTAGCAACCGAACAGAGTACCCTAGCAACCGTTTTGCAAGATCTATATCTCTGCATAAGAACATCGTAGAGACATGGCAGTTGGCTCTTTTGACTCATGCTAGCAATCTGGACTTCCAACATGCTACACATGCTAGCAGTGAATAGCTACATGCTAATAGTGATTAGCCTAATGTTAAATCTAACTACTAAACTAAAACTTAAACTTTTAAACTGAAAACTCTCAAACTTCACACTTTTAAAACTACTTCAAACTTTCTGGACCGGCTTTTTCAAGCCAACTTAAAGTTTGTCCTCAAACTTTTTTTATCTAGTTATTATTATTCTTCTTAGACTAAATTTCTAAATGCATCTCCTCCTAGACTGTTCAAGCTACAACCACCAAACTCGGACTAGACCTTCAGACTGTTCTGACTTAGTGTGCTATATCTTTTCAGACTGATCCGACTTACGGTTTTCCTAAAAATGCTGATTAAACCTGGAAAAAACTCCCATTGACTTTCATTGAACTGCCTTGGCTGATCTGAACATTCCGTCCAACTGTCAAAATTCAAATTCAAACACACAGACTCAATTAAACTGCCATTCCTATTTCCAAGCCATTTAAACTCATTCAAACTCATTCAAACTCATTCAATCTATCTATCTATCTATCAAACTAAATCTATCTATCTATCTATCTATCTATCTATCTATCTATCTATCAAACTAAATCTATCTATCTATCTATCTATCTATCTATCTAACTAAATCTTTCTATCTATCTATCTATCAAACTAAATCTATCTATCTATCTATCTATCTATCTATTTATCTATCAAACTAAATCTATCTATCTATCTATCAAACTTAATCTATCTATCTATCTATCTAACTCATTCAAACTCATCTATCTATCTATCTATCAAACTAAATCTATCTATCTATCAAACTAAATCTATCTATCTATCTATCTATCTATCTATCTATCTATCTATCTATTTATCTATCAAACTAAATCTATCTATCTATCTATCAAACTTAATCTATCTATCTATCTATCTATCTAACTCATTCAAACTCATCTATCTATCTATCTATCAAACTAAATCTATCTATCTATCAAACTAAATCTATCTATCTATCTATCTATCTATCTATCTATCTATCAAACTTAATCTATCTATCTATCTATCTATCTATCAAACTTTATCTATCTATCAATCAAACTAAATCTATCTATCTATCAAACTTTATCTATCTATCTATCTATCTATCTATCTATCTATCTATATATCTATCAAACTAAATCAATCTATCTATCTATCTATCAAACTTAATCTATCTATCTATCAATCAAACTTTATCTATCTATCTATCAAACTAAATCTATCTATCTATCAAACTTTATCTATCTATCTATCTATCTATATATCTATCAAACTAAATCTATCTATCTATCTATCTATCTATCTATCAAACTTAATCTATCTATCTATCTATCTATCTATCTATCTATCTATCTATCTATCTATCAAACTTAATCTATCTATCAAACTTTATCTATCTATCTATCTATCTATCTATCTAACTCATTCAAACTCATCTATCTATCTATCTATCTAACTCATTCAATCTATCTATCTAACTCATTCAAACTCATCTATCGATCTATCTATCAATCTATCAATCTATATATCAAACTAAATCTATCTATCTATCTATCTATCTATCTATCTATCACTGGTAGCTGCCAAGTCACTCCCTAGCAACCAAACAAAGTACCCTAGCAACCGCATGGCAACACCCTAGCAACCACCCCGAGTACCCTAGCAACCGCATAGCAACACCCTAGCAACCACCCCGAGTACCATAGCAACACCTTAGCAACCACCCCGAGTACCCTAGCAACCGCATAGCAACACCTTAGCAACCACCCCGAGTACCCTAGCAACCGCATGGCAACACCCTAGCAACCACCCCGAGTACCCTAGCAACCGCATAGCAACACCCTAGCAACCACCCTAGCAACCACCCCGAGTACCCTAGCAACCGCATAGCAACACCTTAGCAACCACCCCGAGTACCATAGCAACACCTTAGCAACCACCCCGAGTACCCTAGCAACCGCATAGCAACACCTTAGCAACCATCCCAAGTACCATAGCAACCGCATAGCAACACCTTAGCAACCACCCCTAGTACCCTAGCAACCGCATAGCAACACCATAGCAACCAAACAGAGTGCCCTAGCAACCATTTTGCAAAATCTATATCTCTGCATCAGAACATCGTACAGACATGGCGGTTGGCTTTTTGACTCATGCTAGCAATCTGGACTTCCAACATGCCAGCAGTGAATAGCTACATGCTAATAGTGATTAGCTAAGTGCTAAAGTGGGCTAAGAACATGCTAATAACTCTATAAAAACTCCATAGTATCCATCTGTGACAACTACCAATCTATCTATCTATCTATCTATCTAATAAAACTTAAACTTTCAAACTTCAAACTTTTAAAATTTCTTCAAACTTTCTGGCTATGCTTTTTCAAGCCAACTTAAAGTTTGTCCTCAAACTTTTTTATCTAGTCTAGTTATTCTTCTTCTTAGACTAAATTTTAAATTGTATCTCCTCCTAGACTGTTCAAGCTACAAACACCAAACTCGGACTAGACCTTCAGACTGTTCTGACTTAGTGTGCTATATCTTTTCAGACTGATCCGACTTACGGTTTTCCTAAAAATGCTGATTAAACCTGGAAAAAACTCCCATTGACTTTCATTGAACTGCCTTGGCTGATCTGAACATTCCGTCCAACTGTCAAAATTCAAATTCAAACACACAGACTCAATTAAACTGCCATTCCTATTTCCAAGCCATTTAAACTCATTCAAACTCATTCAAACTCATTCGTCTATCTATCTATCAAACTAAATCTATCTATCTATCTATCTATCTATCTATCTATCTATCTATCTATCTATCTATCTATCTATCTATCTATCTATCTATCAAACTAAATCTATTTATCTATCTATCTATCAAACTAAATCTATCTATCTATCTATCTATCTATCTATCTATCTATCTATCTATCTATCTATCAAACTAAATCTATCTATCTATCTATCTATCTATCTATCTATCTATCTATCTATCTATCTATCAAACTAAATCTATCTATCTATCTATCAAACTAAATCTATCTATCTATCTATCTATCAAACTAAATCTATCTATCTATCTATCTATCTATCAAACTAAATCTATCTATCTATCTATCTATCTATCAAACTAAATCTATCTATCTATCAAACTTTATCTATCTATCTATCTATCTATCTCTATCTATCTATCTATCTATCAAACTAAATCTATCTATCTAACTAAATCTATATCTATCAAACTAAATCTATCTATCTATCAAACTAAATCTATCTATCTATCTATCTATCAAACTAAATCTATCTATCTATCTATCTATCTATCAAACTTTATCTATCTATCTATCTATCTATCTATCTATCTATCTATCTCTATCTATCTATCAAACTAAATCTATCTATCTATCTATCAAACTAAATCTATCTATCTATCTATCTATCTATCTATCTATCATAGCAACCACCAGATCACCCAAGCAACCACCTTGAACACCATGGCAACAGCACAGCAACCACACAGAGCACCCTAGCAACCGCATAGCAACCACCCAGAACAGCATAGCAACCTCCTAGAATATCCTAGCAACCTCATAGCAATACCCTAGCAACCACCCAAAGTACCTTAGCAACCGTATAACAACACCTTAGCAACCACCCGAGTACCCTAGCAACCATATAGCAACACCTTAGCAACCACCCCGAGTACCTTAGCAACCGTATAGCAAGACCTTAGCAACCGCATAGCAACACCTTAGCAACCACCCCGAATACCCTAGCAACAGCATAGCAACACCTTAGCAACCACCCCTAGTACCATAGCAACCCCCTAGCAACCACCCCGAATACCCTAGCAACCGCATAGCAACACCTTAGCAATCACCCCTATTACCATAGCAACTGCATAGCAACATCCTAGCAACCATCCCGAATACCCTAGCAACCGCATAGCAACACCTTAGCAACCACCCCGAGTACCCTAGCAACTGCATAGCAACACCATAGCAACCAAACAGAGTGCCCTAGCAACCGTTTTGCAAGATCTATATCTCTGCATCAGAACATCGTAGAGACGTGGGGGTTGGTTTATATTGTCAAGTAGCCTTTGGAGTATGATCATTGGTAGCTGCCAAGCCAGTCCCTAGCAACCAAACAGTACCCTAGCAACCATTTTGCAAGATCTATATCTCTACATCAGAACATCGTGCAGACATGGGGGTTGGTTTATATTGTGAAGTAGCCTTTGGAGTAGCTTCACTGGTAGCTGCCAAGCCACTCCCTAGCAACCAAACAGTACCCTAGCAACCGTTTTGCAAGATCTATATCTCTGCATCAGAACATCGTACAGACATGGGGGTTGGTTTATATTGTCAAGCAGCCTTTGGAGTATCATCACTGGTAGCTGCCAAGCCACTCCCTAGCAACCAAACAGAGTACCCTAGCAACCGTTTTGCAAAATCTATATCTCTGCATCAGTACATCGTAGAGACATGGCGGTTGGCTTTTTGACTCATGCTAGCAATCTGGACTTCCAACATGCCAGCAGTGAATAGCTACATGCTAATAGTGATTAGCTAAGTGCTAAAGTGGGCTAAGAACATGCTAATAACTCTATAAAAACTCCATAGTATCCATCTGTGACAACTACCAATCTATCTATCTATCTATCTATCTATCTATCTATCTATCTATCTAATAAAACTTAAACTTTCAAACTTCAAACTTTTAAAATTTCTTCAAACTTTCTGGCTATGCTTTTTCAAGCCAACTTAAAGTTTGTCCTCAAACTTTTTTATCTAGTTCAGCATTGTATTCTCTTCCGGAATCCTTTCCATTGACTTGATTCCATTGAATTGATTCCACTGAACTGATTCCATTGAATCCTTTCATCTGTCGGCGTTGGTAATGCACTTTTACGACGTTGTTTTTAGCGATTAGGACATTCGCGACATGCACACTTACGCACCATTTTAAAAAATAGCTTGAATACAGCGTGCGTCTCCCTCAGACTGTAAACGAAACTCTGGCGCACCAGATAATACGTCAGCAGCGTCTTACGTCAGCAGTGCGCTGCGGTTCACTGAACCCGAGTCGTGAACCCGGATGAACAACAGATCCGGAAGAGAATACAATGCTGAATAAAGTCGTAGTTTTTGTTATTTTTGGACCAAAATGTATTTTAGATGCTTCAAAAACTTCTAACTAACCCACTGATGTCACATGGACTACTTTGATGATGTTTTTATTACCTTTATGGACATGGACAGTATACTGTATACATTTTCAATGGATGGACAGAAAGCTCTCGGACTAAATCTAAAATATCTTAAACTGTGTTCCGAAGATGAAAGGAGGTCTTACGGGTTTGGAACGACATGAGGGTGAGTCATTAATGACATAATTTTTATTTTTGGGTGAACTAACCCGTTAACATAAAAATGCAATTAAGTTAACTAACCAGCCATAATGTGTACAAAAGGCCAAGCTTTAGTAATGACGCTGGCGCCCTCCGCTGGATATTTTTTTATATTGCACTTATTGCACTTAAAGGGTTAGTTCACCCAAAAATGAAAATTCTGTCATTTATTACTTACCCCTCATGCCGTTCCACACCCGTAAGACCTTCGTTAATCTTTGGAACACAAATTAAGATATTTTAGTTGAAATCCCATGGCTCAGTGAGGCCTTCATAGGGAGCAATGACATTTCCTCTCTCAAGATCCATTAATGTACTAAAAACATATTTAAATCAGTTCATGTGAGTACAGTGGCTCAATATTAATATTATAAAGCGACGAGAGTATTTTTGGTGCGCCAAAAAAAAACAAAAAACAAAATAACGACTTATTTAGTGATGGCCGATTTCAAAACACTGCTTCAGGAAGATTCGGAGCATAAATGAATCGGTGTATCGAATCTGCTGTTCGGAGCGCCAAAGTCACGTGATTTCAGCCGTTGGCAGTTTGACACGCGATCTGAATCATGATTCGATACACTGATTCATTTGTGCTCCGATGCTTCATGAAGCAGTGTTTTGAAATCGGCCATCACTAAAGAAGTCGTTATTTTGTTTTTTTGGCGCACCAAAAATATTCTCGTCGCTTTATAATAATAACATTGAACCACTGTACTCACATGAACTGATTTAAATATGTTTTTAGTTATGGATCTTGAGAGAGGAAATGTCATTGCTCAATATGGAGGCCTCATTGAGCCAATATCATAATTTGTGTTTCGAAGATTAACGAAGGTCTTACGGGTGTGAAACGGCATGAGGGTAAGTAATAAATGACAGAATTTTCATTTTTGGGTGAACTAACCCTTTAAATCAGCAGAACTTAATGTCAATCAAAGATTGATCGTGTCCAGACGTGTCTCGAAGTTGCGTCAGTTGTATTGATCATCGTGCTGATCTGGTCCAATTTCTCGCTGATTTTTGTTCATACTGTGTGCGTACATCTATCTTAAAAGTAAGTAGCTAAATACTTTTTTGTGTATCTGTTGTTAGATTTAATTACTTTTACATTATATTGCAAAACTATGGTCGCTAATTCTTTTGAAGTTGTCAATGCGCACGTAAAATCAATCGCGCATTCATTTCGGCATAAAACACGCTGAATAAGACTTTAAATGCAGCTGTTTAAACATTATGTGGAAATGTTTAATTCTGCTTTATTTGATAGTTGATTTAAAGTGACTAAATGTATAAACATGAGGAATACACCTGCTGGACTTATAAATATGTCCAAATCTGTATGCTATCGTATTATTACTTTTATATTGTTCATTTAGGCTATTACTGCTTCTGCCTCATGATTGTATATATATTCATTATTGTTATTATTGTTCATTTTATAGAACTACACCCATACTGATGTATGAATCGAAGACAACAGTAAAGGATTTTTTTTTGTGGACATGGACCAAGTGATTTATTGTTCTGCCTGGACAATCTGTAGCGGTTGTCACCTAGTTTAATAACCGCACCTTAACTTTCATACAAAATTTGGTCCTTCGGGCCAGATCAGGCAGCTACTACAGCATCACCATGTCCAGAACAGAAAGACAGGCTACCTCAGATTTACCAGTGGTTCGACCATGTCGACAAGTCATCCCACCAAGATACTTAGATGACTTCTATGTTGATTATACGGTGCCACTTCATTCTGATGATGAACAGTCCACAAAGGGTACCACTGGACCTGAACCAGGTAAAACGCCTGCATTTAAAGAGTTCCCACGTACTGAAAGACTGTTACGTAACAGTTGGGATCATTAATATGTACACCCCCAATATTTGCATATGCCAGCATATCCCATGTTCAAGGCATTAGACCAGGGCATGCAGTATTAACGTCTGGATCTGTGCACAGCTGAATCATCAGACTAGGTAAGCAAGCAAGAACAATAGCGAAAAATGGCAGATGCAGCAATAATAACTGACATGATCCATGAAAACATAATATTTTTAGTGATACTTGTAAATTGTCTTTCTAAATGTTTCGTTAGCATGTTGCTAATGTACTGTTAAATGTGGTTAAAGTTACCATTGTTTCTTACTGTATTATTACGGAGACAAGAGCCGTCCCTATGTTCATTTTTAAACACTTGCAGTCTGTATAATTCATAAACACAACTTCATTCTTTATAAATCTCTCCAACAGTGTGTAATGTTAGCTTTAGCCACGGAGCACCATCAAACTCATTCAGAATCAAATGTAAACATCCAAATAAATACTATACTCACATGATACGATGCATGCATGCAGCATGACGAACATTTTGTAAAGATCCATTTTGAGGGTTATATTACGCTACGTCCACACAAAGCCGGAGCTTACCCTAAACCGATCTTTTTTTTTCCCTCGTCTCAAAAAATATCTGCGTCCACATGAAACCACTGAAATGACTCAAAATGATGTAGTATACATGCCAGACCATTATGTGGCGCTGTAATTCTGTCACAGAAATGCACTTAAAGCAGTGAAGAAGACTTGAGCATGCGCATAAACCTTGTGTGCTGAATACAAACTATATCAAAACTTAGAAATAACGCTTTATTTTGGCTCAGTAGCTTCTGCAGCATGAATGCAAGCATGTAGAGTCTGCTATTGTTGTTGTTGGTGCTGTGTTAGCGCATCTGACTAGGGTCGACACGTGGGGTGATGACATCATCGTTTCAGAAAATATAAGGATTGCCCCATCCACACGATAACGCAAAGACGGTGTTTTCAAATTTTTCCACTCTGGGACCCGGTTTCAAAAAATATCGGTTTCACCTTTCGAAAACGCCGGATCCGTGTGGACGAAATGCCTATCCGATAAAAAATTTGTGCGTATTCACAGAAACTCAGTAGCCTTAACTGTGTGAACTTTGTTTATGCTGTTTAAGGCAGTCGCGAGCTCGGGGGCCTGAATCGGCGCATATTTGTGACCTGATCCAGCAAAATGAGTCACAGTGACCCAAATTTCAAAATTGAGATTTTTGGTATCAATGGAAAGATGAGACAATAAGCTTTAAAATGATATCCTAGTCAAAGTCATACCTTGAATGGTTTTAAAGATATACCCATTTGAATTATGGTCATCTGCCCTCTTTTTCCAATTGAAAACCTGATAAAATCGCTTTTAAAGTTTTTTGCCCGTTTTTTGTTGATATCTTTCAAAATCCATCCATAAATGCTATTAAACCAGGCTGAAGTTCAAATTATTTTAAAGTATTTATTTGAATTAATATTTTATAAGGCACTTATACATATTGCTACATTTTTACTTGAGAGAGAGAGGGTGTGTGTGTGTGTGTGCGCGCGTGTGTGTGTGTGTGTGAGTGAGAGAGAGAGAGAGAGAGAGAGAGAGAGAGAGACCAGCAGCAAAGCTTAGGTTAGCAGCCTCCAGTGAGTTTAAAGCTTTGGCCACATTTCTCAAATATTATTAATAAACAGAACTAACTTACACACAGTATACTACACTACACTATACAGTACTGAACTTGAATCTATCTGAGAAGATCTACTAGCTTGTTTACACAGAGCGCGCGCTAGTCTGTCAGGAGGATGGCTGGATCAATCGCGTACCTGTCAGTCGAAACGGGGCTTCCCATTGATAAAAATCAGCGTTTATGTCAGTATGTTTACATTTCTAAGCTTTTTGAATGGTTCTATACAACATGTAACACCATATTTTGGGAGCAGAGATAGTGACGTTTCAGGGGATACCGGGAAATGCTCAAGTGACGAGAGGAGTTGAGAAGTTCATTTCCAGCTAATTTAGTAAAACCATGTCAAATTTAATAGCCATTTAAATACCTTTACTCAATTATCTGGACTACGAAACTTTGGGAGATTATTTTTGAAAGTCTGTTCTTTGAAATTAGCTTAAAAAAAAAAAAAAAAAGATTTTTTCATTGTTTTTCCACATTATCGGCCCATATCTTAAAATAGAACGTTGCGACTTCCGACTCATTTCGCCAGAGTGGGTCACATTTAATGATGCCCCAAAATAGGCAGTTCAATCATGACAACTCTCGGAGTGGATTAAAATTAACCAGCATTTATTGGCATGGGGCATGAAGTATACATGGCTTGATTTTGGCGTACGAGATCTGCTACGCTGCTGTTGCTGCTGCTACTGCTGCTGCTGCTGAGCAAATACAAATTTGTTCAGCTTAGTCAAATAAAACAACAAGAAAAGGCTGCTGCAAGAATGGTAGAACCCTAGCAGATCTCTACAGGTGGCGCTGGGGAGGAGGAGGGATAACAGCGCTTCACATTGCGTAGCTTGTCGATCACAGGCTAGGGTACGATATATATGATTGCGTGGATTTGGAATTACTTCTGATTGGCTGATGCCACGGCGTAGAAAGAACCAATTGGCGCTTGGTTAGAGTTTCATGACTGAACTTTGTATTTCAATCATGACAACTCTCGGAGTGGATTAAATTCAACCAGCATTTATTGACATGGGGCATGAAGTATACATGGCTTGATTTTGGCGTACGAGATCTGCTACGCTGCTGCTGCTGCTGCAGTTACTGCTGCTGAGCAAATACAAATTTGTTCAGCTTAGTCAAATAAAACAACAAGGAAAAGGCTACTGCAAGAATGGTAGAACCCAGACAACTACGAAAAGCAAAGGCAGATTTTTTTATCACAATTATTAAAAATTGTCATGGAAACTCATTAATCTTGGGATCAGGTAAAACTTCTTTTAGTAATAATTCAATACAGCTAAAGAATAATGGCATGCTTTTGCAGGATCCATCTGCTGTGGTACAGACACTAAATGAGTATTTTGTTGATTCTGTGGATACCATAGCCAAAAGTTTCCCTGTGAAATATAACAACTTACCTGTCATTACTTCAGATTTGTTAATTGAGCCCCCACTATATCCAAAATCTGTATCTATATCCGATGTGGAAAAGGCAATTATAGAGCTTAAGTCTTCAAGAGCAAAAGATGTGTATGGGATGGATACACTTATGCTAAAACAAATAGGTCAGTCAATTAAGGGTCCATTAACACATATCATCAATGTGTCACTAGATCAAGGGAAATTTCCTGAGTCATGGAAAATTGCTAGTGTCATTCCTATATTTAAAGGTGGCAACTCCCTTCTTACATCTAATTACCGACCGATTAGCATTTTGCCAACAGTATCTAAAGTTTTTGAAAAATTGGTTGCTAAACAAATCATCAATCATCTTAATTGCAGTTCTTTTCCTTTGCACTCAATGCAGTTTGGATTTAGGGCTTATCACTCTACAGAGACAGCAACATTTTCTGGAAAAGGTTAAATCAAATATAGACAAAGGAGGGATAGTGGGAGGAATATTTTTAGATCTTCGTAAAGCATTCGATACAGTCAACCATTCAGTTTTACTGCACAAACTTCATGCATTTAATTTTTCTTCAAAATATATTAGTCTTATTAACTCATATCTTTTATCTCGTTCACAAAGTGTAAGAATTGACCAATATAATTCTACCCCCTTACTATTATCAACTGGTGTTCCACAGGGTTCAATTTTAGGTCCAATTCTTTTTAGTTTATACATTAACGAGTTACCATCTTTGTGTAAGAACTGTGACACTTTGATGTATGCAGACGACACAGTTATTTTGGCCTATGGAAAATCTGCAGAGGAAGTTGCCTCTAAACTAACTGAGGCCATGTCATCGATTTCAATCTGGCTTGAACAATCCTGTCTGCAATTGAATATATCTAAAACGGTTAACATGTTTTTTTCTAAAAACAATATAAATATAGAACCTGAAATTTTTATATCTGGAGAAAGGTTACAGGTCGTCACAGAATATAAATATTTAGGATTATATATAGATTCAAATCTCAATTTCAAAACTCACATCAAAAAAGTTAGTAATAGGATTAAGTTCAGTTTAGCAAATTTCAGATTCATTAGAGATTTCATGTCAACAGAAGCTGCTAAATTATATTTCTTTTCCATGATTTTATCCCACATAACATATTGCTTAATAAGCTGGTCCAATACTCACTCTACAACAATAAAACCATTAGAAAGATTATACAAACAAGCATTAAAAATACTGGATAAAAAACCATACCACTACCACCACTGTAGTATTCTGAGGAAATATCAGTTACTTACCTGGGATAATCTAATTAAATTTAAAAACATTTGTTTAATTTATAAAATTAGATATGGCTTAGCACCTCCTCCACTATGTGATCTTATACATTTTAGATCCAGTGAGGTTAGGGTAACTAGAGGGGCAGTGAGGGAAGACTGCATCATACCCCGGAGAAAAACAGCTTTTGGTCAGGCCGTCTTCTCCGTAAGAGCAGTTCAGCAATGGAACACAGTGCCGGCAACCATTAGAGAGTCTTTGTCATTCTTTTCATTCAAAAAGAATGCAAAAAAATGGCTTGTAGAGAGCCAAACTTGTGGGCACTAATGCTTTTATGTGTGTATTTAAATATTATATCATTTTTATATGAATTGTATTTATTAATCATAATGTGTTGTAAAATTTTTTTTTTTTTTTTTTGTGATTTTGTACTTGTGATTATTTTTAAAGGTTGCCTTGTTTAAATCTGGCTGGGGGACTACCGATGGAAATTAGCACTTTTGAGCTAACTCGGGTACATTTACATTGTTTTAATGTTTATTAATGTACATTGTCCCCTTTCAAATAAAGAAATAAATAAAAAAAATAAAAAAATAAAAAAAACCCCTCAAAGCAGTGGACCGCATGGTCCGTGCTACCCAAGTTAAGAAAGCGGCCGAGTAGCTTCGGCCTGATACCCCCCACCCAGCAGATCTGAACGCCAAAACATGTGTACTGCTGCTGCTCCGTAGAGCTATAGGTGCGTGTATGACTATCTATGTGTGCCTGGGCCTGCTTTGCCGAGTGGCTTAACGCTATTGAGCTTACCTATAAATGTGCATCTGACCTAGTGGCCTAAGCTAGAATGATACTGAGCCAGTGCTCATATGCATAAATAACATGCCTATAGAATGTGATTGGTTTTATCTAATGCAGTGTATGGTATGTTGGTTTTTGATGGTGACCGCTCCGGAACATTTGTCCCTGGTCCCCTGCATCAAACTTAAATCTCGCAGCCGAGATCCTCCCCTCCACTAGCTGAGGATTCGGATACTGTAAAATGCTGCATACACGTCGTTGCTAACCTCCGCAAATGATCAAATCGAATTAATTGTATCTGAATAATAATTAATATACCAGAATCCCCAGCGCCACCTGATAATTTAAATCAGAGATGTTTCTTGTCCTTTCAAGTCTTGGAATTAGGTCTGATGTAGCATTTGTGGGCTGCTGAATCCCAGCGGCCCATTTCTTTAAGGGTAGTGGATGGTACTCTTGGAATGCTGACATTGCTGCGCCAATTCTGGATGAATGGTAAGTGTAGACTTCTAGGTTTAAGCCACGTGATTGACATGGGTGTTTTAACGAACCAGGCCATGGTCATCAGTTTCCATCAGCTGAAAGGAAACAGTGGATCTGAGCAGCTGCATCTCCGAATTTGCAGGGATTGTTACATGAAAGAAGAGCAAAAACAGAATTAATGCTAGATAATAAAGTGTGGCCTGTTAAATCTGCCATTTTTGAGTGCTTAAATGTAAGAGAAACCATTTTATTTATATTATACAAGCTGTGAGAACTGCCTCTAGAAAAGTATGGAATGTGGATCAAGAGCTTTCCTTCTGAGTGGTGAAACATTGAAGAAGCAGATATATATATAATATATATATATATATATATATATATATATATATATATATATATATATATATATATATATATATATATATGAGCAATATCACACTCGTAGCCGTGCGATATGGCTGTATATCAGCACGCTGTGATTCGTCCGTAGGCACGAGGCCGCAGGCCATCACAGCGTGCTGATATACAGCCATATCGCACGGCTACGAGTGTGATATTGCGTTTATACAACAGTTCGACGGCACGAGTGTGTAAATAAATAAGAACAACAACGGAGTGTCTTTAAAACCCTCTTTTGTGCAGCACTACTTCCTTCCGCCACGGATTCAAATCTCAGGTTGTCAGTTGGACCAAGCCTCCGTTACTAATTCTAAAACGTCACTTCAGAAGTAGTAACGAAGGAACGTTTCAAAACTCAAGTTGTCAGTTGAACCAAGCCTCCGTTACTAACTCTAAAACGTCACTTTAGAACTAGTAACGAAGGAACGTTGAGTCGCTTCATTGAAACACATTGAATTTTGTACAATATTAGAGAGAGAGAGAGAGAGAGAGAGAGAGAGAGAGAGAGAGAAGGCTATTACCTGTATCTGGTATATTGCATTACATTCATTCTTCAAGTCGATGTCCATAATATTATATCCTTTATACAAGTCTGTTTGAATGTCCGCTGAGGAAAGCGATCTTTGTCTTTTTTACAGCTTTGGGAATTTTCCATAGCATCCATTAGATTACACTAACGGCTCTGGATTACACCACAGCGCTAAAACAACTTCCTTTTGCAAAAGTTCCTTTCAATTTAAAAGTCTCTTGTGCTTCACTGATTCATTCTCCTGTAAAGTGTTGCCGCCATCTAATGGCGTATTAATGTAATGTTCACTCAATCCATATTACTTAATGGACATACTTATATAAAATAATTTTTATTGAACAACAAATAAGCACAATTGTACAGTTCAGTCAAACATAAAGCACTAGTTATTTAAAAAAAAATAAATTAGGTCACCATTTACGCTTGTATGTGGGTTTTACAAATGGATAAGGATTTTAAAGAGCTTGTGACAAAACCTCCTAACTCCATTGGATCCTCAAACTGTCAATCAAACCTCATTAATCTGCCTCACCTCCTGAATGAAGTGCGCACGCAGTTTGGACATCTCTGTGCAATACAAAGGTAAATAAAGATCTGATGTTTGAAAAAAAAAAAAATTGTAAAGCGTTTTCTTTACTCAAAAAACCATATGTTTATAAAGTTTAATGTTTTACGTATTTAAAGAGCGGAGAAGAGTCTGATATGTCCCGTCTAGTTGTAGCCAATATGCTATATAAGGATGTAATGTAACGTTTATTATTATCACATTTAATATAACACAATTTGACTTGCTCTGAAACAAATAATAGATCAATAAGACCAAAAATTGCCCGTTCTATGTACTCAAATTGAATTATGTCTCGTGTTTAACCACTATAAGAGCCAGCGGCAAATCCCCGAGGCACTGGCCGAGATGAAGCTGTTCTCGGCGGTTACAGAAGCACTGAACGGCCGCTGACACACTCGAGATCGCATCTCCGAAAACGTCAAAACAAATTGTAAAATAGGCACTGTTATTAAATATGAGTCACATATTTCAGGTCTAAACAACTACATTCTCACCTAAAAAACTATTAAAACTACAGTTCGTGGTACAAGAAGTAGTATTTGTAAAAATTACGGTTGATTTGATCGGCCGCCATGACGGTCACTTCAAGCGGAGTGATACAAACGGTGAAAAGGCAGTAGGAGTGCTGTTATCACTGAAATATCGCATGGCTATCAGCCAATCAGATTCGAGAACCAGACAGAACTGTTGTATAAATATATATATATATATCTATATATATATATATATATATCTCTATCAGGTCCGTAGCCAGCCTATTGAAAGGGGGGGTTCTTTTTTTCAAAAAGTGGCCCTTTTTGCAGTTTTTCTCCTCCTTTTGTATTTAATTATGAGGTTCAAATGCTTCATTTTGGTGACCTTTTATGCACTAATTTGTGCTGGATTAGCTTGTCTGCTGGTATCTTAACGAGCACGCTTTTTGATGCACCTCCAGTATTTACTGCATTGTTATCAAATTGCTTCCTCATGTAGCCTACCATTTTTCATTTTTTAATTTTTTTTATGCAATATATATATATATATATATATATATATATATATATATAATATATAAAAGAAGCAGGGCCGTACTCAGGGTTTTATATTTACCGAGGTCACAAAATGTATTATGCTAGGGGGGTATGGGGGCATGCTCCCCCGAGAAAATTTTGATTTCCTTGGTGTACATATATGCATTTTAAGACGTTTTAAGGCCAACAAATTGGATAACAATAGCTTTAAAACCATGTCAACAAATACATGCATGCATGCACAGTTTTGAGGCAGCTTTAATCGCATGTTTGGCAATTTCATGACTTCACAACAGAATAACAACAGTGCATGCCCGTAGTTTCTTTAGCGCAGCCGCGCTAAATATGCAGCACGCGCCGGCGCATTTGCTCGAGCAATTCTTGTGTTCACACTTCGAGCACAGTAGGCTATACGGCTGATTGGAGTTTTACTGACATAGCCTCAGTACATCACCTCATCTGACCGAGGTTCACTGTTGTTCAGCTGAAGCTACCTTTTCCGCGCTCGTTTGACTTGCGCCTAGCGCTGAGGCGAAGGTGGAATGCACGTCTGAAAAGTGTCCCGTTTGTTGCGGTCGTAAAGAGACCGTTATAAACGCAGCGATTTACTTGGCGATGTTTTAAAAAATATTTTTATTTTTGGTATTTTTTATGCTCTGTTGGTGGTTTGTGGAGTAGCATCACCTGGGGTGGATTAGACAAATGCTGAATTAGAGACGGTAAAAGTGAGTGGGTCCAATATCATTGGTCTTAAAAAGTGGGTGGGTCTTGTCCCACCCACATACAATGGTTCTGACGCCCATGTACAGACATAACAATCTCACATAGGCATCGTAAATCAATATACTAATCATTCCAGATAATTTACCTCAAGCGGTCTGCTTTGAAGTTCTCAGAGGAATAAGACGCGCACCGAAGGAGAAGCATTTAGCTCCAGTCGGCCGGTATTGGCCAATCACAAAAGTCGATATTGCACAGCCAATATCACTGAATATCCCACTGTTTTATTATTATAATTACGCTACGTTTATATGGCTATTATATTGTAGACTATTGAGTGGATACAATATAGAAATCCTTTTAATTAAAAAAAAAATATATATATAAATATAACCCCTACCCCCCATCATTCAGAGGCGATGCTTCTTCACCGTTGCTTTGAAAAGTGTAATGCGAGAACTCTCTCTGAACTGCACCCGCGGCACACACACACGTCCAGCTATAGCTGTATACAATAATGTATCATATTAATTTGAAACAGCAACCCAGAATATTTGTCACAAGCATTGATTAAAACGATGACAATAATCACAAAAAAAAAACAAAAAACAAAACAAAACAAAAAAAAACTTAAATTCTGGACCTTTGGCAATGAGGGGGGGGGGGGGGGGGGGGGGGGTTCGTTCGAACCACCCGAACCCCCCCTGCCTACGGGCATGTCTATATATATATATTTTTTATTATAAATATTTAACTGGTAGTTTGCTTAAGCTTGGCTCTAATGCCTTTAAGACTATGTATGCCTGCTACACACCAAATGCTTAATACCGAATGCCTAAACCTAATGGCTAGATTATGTGTGCATGAGTCAAAAGGCACGAATGTGTCCGATTAGAACGTGCATAAGTGCTTTAACAAGATGGACGCATTGCAAGCTAAGAGATTGAAAAAAAAAAATCTCCCGGACCACCTGAGCAAATAGTATGAAGATTTAGCAACCTTTTATTATTGGAAAATCGTATAGTCCCATTGTAAGTTTATGTCATTAGAACAGAGATAATGGAGCAATATCCTAACGTGCTTCAGCTGAACCAGTCCGAACACACTAGGTTGACTGAAATCAGCCTTGGAGTGTGTTGGAAGTTGAGCAAATAATAAGTTCGGTTGAAGGTGTATATGCGAGAAGCCCATTACTCTGAACATCCTTATGTACTATGTTTAGTCGCTATATATTATGTAAAGCTTGCTGCTGCTATAGATTTGAACGTGTAGCTGCTGATAAATGCTTGTATTTACCCTTATGTCAATGCAGACTGTAACACCCTCTTAAAACAAAAGGCATGGTTTGATGTTTTGTAGAAGGCTAAGCAATAGATGTGATTGCCCAGCCCCGAATCCAGAATTTCCCAGAATTTAGTGAGGATAAGCAGAAACTACTGTGTAGCAAGCACTCCACCAATAGATACCAAGACTGTGGAACTATACATTTGATTTCGTCAGTTTAATCATATTTAGTATGGAACTCAGTATTTTAAATATATTTCTATTATATCTATTAGTCTGAGTTTGCATGCTGGTGAGTTGCATACCATATTGCTATCCTGTGCAGTAGTAAATAAATACAATTTGAGAGTCAGAGGTGAAAAGCACCAGACCAAAATATGGCAGACTCAATGATGCGTCAACATCTACTCCCTCAACATGACAGTCCCCCTTAAATATCATGTTTGCATGGTTCGTCCAAGATGCATACATGACTTGATAGTTTATTCAATTGTTATCCTATTATTCATTATCATAATTTATCATTTAATGTCATAAGCAACAATAGCTATTCATAGCAGCATTTATTTCTCATGCAATCATTTAATTACCCAGAATTCTTCCAGAAAGACACAACTGTCCATTAAGAAATTTGAATAAAAATGCTGTCTGATGCCATTTGATGGACTTAACGCAGTCTATGCCACCCACTGTCTGGGAGAGTGCATAACATCATGCTAAGATCATCGCACCCAGCACATCACCTGTTCTACCTACTGCCCTCAAGGAGATGATACCGGGCCATATAAACCAGAACCACCAGACTGTCCTGCAGCTTTTAACTCACTGTAATGAACTGTAGAATAAATATCTTCAAATTTACATCTGGCCCATCACATTCACCACACTCCTACGTAAACGCAGTAGCTGAGACTGGAGTACATGTTGCTTGTTGCAGTATATGTTATCTCGTTATTTATTTAGAACAATGACATGAATAACTTGGATTAAAATGACATAAAATAGGCTAAATATGTTTTACACTTAATTTCTTTCATGAGTCACAACGGTTATCAAATCACTATTATATTTTCTCACTTTAGTACATGAGAATAGTAAAATACAGTAGTTCAAAATTGCGTATATCGACACAGTGTTTATCACACACACACACAGTATATCAAACACAAAAGCTTGGCACTCGTTACAGAAGCATGATCTGAACATATGGCTGCGAGTTCGTGCCGCTACATCGGGTGGAATGTCCGCACTGCAATGAATCTGCTAGGCCTATACTCTGTTAGCAAATGATATGATTGAGCAGTTATTGATTCTGACTAGGGCTGGGCGATGTATCGAATGCTTTTGTCACGCGCATTTCTTCAGTAAAGCCGGTTCCCTGATTACCGCTAAATCGCCATCACCTGCTTTCAAATGAAGCGGCATTTAATAGACAGAGCTTTTGTCACGCGGCATTTAATAGACAGAGCCGTAAATCACTGATAAGACACACAATATCGCGTTCAATATCGATATGTATCGCCGTCGATATTGAACGCGATATTGCGTGTCTTATCAGTGATTTACGGCTCTGTCTATTAAATGCCGCTTCATTTGAAAGCAGGTGATGGCGATTTAGCGGTAATCAGGGAACCGGCTTTACTGAAGAAATGCGCGTGACAAAAGCATTCGATACATCGCCCAGCCCTAATTCTGACTGATAATAAACACCTCTGAAGACACTCAGATAAACATGTCCGTGATCATCACGCATCTCAGCAACACGCCGCAACGGAACACGCTCTCCATGCGACCCATAAGCTTGCCAGGTAAAAGGCCTAATTACGGCGTCAACCGGTAATGTTACTTGCTTTGTTGAAAGTACTGAAGCTACCTTGCACACTTTAGGTAGTTGAATGAAGACCTTTCTGAAGGACAGCAGTGAAATCTGATACTTAAATTTGTACCCGACTTGAATGTAACTCTCCGTTCGTCCTTTAGTTATGAAGTATTTATTTCCCAAAAGAGTACATGTAACATTAGCTGCTCACATACTTAATATGCTAAGTGAATATATACCTTTTTTAAATTGAGTAATCGATCCGTGGTTAGCAGATAATTGAACTATGTTACTCGATTGTGTAACACACATTTACTTATGCTAGCGTTCTATGCTGTTGATATCCGCTAATATTTGTTTTAGCATGTTGCTGCTGCTTAAATATTAGGAATTGCTGTAGCTTATGTGCGAAAACGGAGTGAAACCCATTCACTAATTAGCAAACTATTTTTCTGTATCCTTACAACATATCTGTTTGCTGCTTCAAATGCGATGCATGTACGCTAGCTGCTAATGCATGATCACTGTAGGTTGGGAGTTGACATGAATTAAACCTCGTGTATGATACTTCAACAAATTGAAAGCATACTATGCAAAGCATTGTGCAGTATCATAAGAAAACCTGTTTACTTATCTTAGATGTTGGATTTCTGAAAGCATTCTGCTCATAACAGCGCTTCACATTGCGCAGCTTGTCGAACGCAGGCTAGGGTACGATATATATGGTTGCGTGGATTTGGAATTACTTCTGATTGGCTGATGCCACGGCGTAGAAAGAACCAATCAGCGCTTGGTTAGAGTTTCATGACTGAACTTTGTATTTAAAAAAAATTAATTAAAAAAAATCTATGGGGTATTTTGAGCTGAAACTTCACAGACACATTCAGGGGACACCTTAGACTTATATTACATCTTGTGAAAATGTGTTCTATGGCACCTTTAATCAAATTAACTTAATGTAGCTGAATTAATATTACAATCAATTTGTTCGACCAGCGAATTATTAATTAGTTTAATTATTAATTAATTATTAATTAAGTATTAATTATCTATCAACTCCTATAGAAAGGATATTTTCCGTGGCCACAGAATATCGCTTTCTTAGCATGTAGCTGTGATCGAATCGTTATCAGGGACATTGGTTTTATAAGCAGACCAGAATCAACTCACAAGTTTTATTTAAATCACAAACACATAACTAAACTAACAAACACAAACATACCATTCACGCAATAAGAGAGTGGAAAATGAATTTGAACCGTATCATAACAGGGGAATGAAACAATGGAAAGAGTAAATTAACAATTGCTGGACAAACCATCAGTTTCAATACTATAAAGCACCTTTGTGACAAGGGGTTCATAATCTTAATACTAAATTGCCATTTAGTGTTCAAACGATACTTGCAAATACTTTAGCTGTCTGGATCTGCAGGCTCAGGAGAAAGTCCTTGATGGTTTGGTCCGCTGGTGTGGAAGTTGTAATCAATATCTTTGGCGTTGATGAAGAAAATGAAGACAACTTTGCGCTGTTAATTTGACTCTTTTGAGGTCGCTGCAGTTGTGCATGGCTTGAAGTGAAATGGAGGCCTACCAACCCGGCTCAGGCCAGGTGGCCCTCGTTGTATCAACAGGAACAAAGCCAAGAACTAGAAGTCCAGAAAATCCCAAAAACCAAAACTTAACTGAGTGTGATTTTTGTGGGGGCTTTTGAACTCTCCAGACAGTCGACACCTTCAAATCTTGGCTTGACCAATGAGAAAGGTGCCATTCTCTGGCATTTGTTTGAAAGTGAGTTCATTTGCCTGGGTTTGTAGGTTTGTGTCCATTTATACTCTGATAAATATAACAAACATACAGTGCATTCTTTGATATTTCGATGTCCACCAACATGTGAGTCATTAAAAGAGGAGTAATTTGATAGTAAACGTCACCTAGATGAAATACATTATCTCATAGTTCCAACTTTCAGGCATGCCTAACACTATATAACATACGAAAGAACAACATACAAACAGTAATAACAGACACGATGTACTGGGGAAATGCATGTTCATTCATTTAGACGAGGTTGTCAATGAATTAATGGCAAAGAATCCAGTTTATAGACAATGTCTGGTTCTAGTGGCCTGTCTCCTAAGGGTCTTTGAAATGTGTGTAAAGAGCACATGGTGCAGATGGGGTGATAGCGCTCAGTGGGGGAGCCAGACCTTACGGGGCCTGCATGGGTGATTGCCTTTTACAATTGTGTTTGATCTCTCCAGACGCTACGCAAGATTTGCCGCAGCCACTGCCACAGCCAAAGCCCCGTACTCTGACTTCTTCAAGGCAAATAATTGATACAGATTCATTGAGTTCTTTCCTCAAGCCCATATACAGCAGCCACTCCTCAGCCCATAAGGGCACTGCCTGTAGATTCACGAGAATACCCTCTGCATTCTTACTCAGTCAGTCACAAAGAGATTGAATATCTCACTGACAACCTAGGAGAACTTAGACTACCAAGCTCTGCAAATCAGCCAACTTCAAGTCATCCCTTCTCTCCTTATGAACCAACTCAAGCCCATGAGGATCTGTGTACTGTAAGTGTTTTTGTGTTGTTTCTAGTTTGATTTTAGTGCTGTGTAGTTGCTAGGAAGTTTGTTTACTGACTTCACGTGGCAAATCGCGTTTGTTCTCGTTTCGCTACAAGCCAGTAAGGCGTGGCCTGCTGAACTAACTAACGTTGTAACAAGTTGGTATAAACTCTGAGGTCTACTGCGGCAGCAGACCCGGCAGCCCTTGTGTGAAGCCCTCATTGTGTGAAGACCGAAGAGTGTAAAGACCAAGCAACTCTACCTGTGCGACTCCACCGAGCAACGACACCTACAAGGCACTTGAGTATTGCACATTTCTTTTTCATTCTTTCCTTCCTCTTTATACAGTGTGTTCTTGTCTGTCTGTCTTTCGACCTGTTATAGATATGTGCTTTCAAATTCCCACTATTACTAACACTCGTAAATCACGTGCTACACGTGTGAGGCAGTGCAACCATAACAACCTGCGTAGTTTACCCATGTCATCTACTACATTTTCTATTTCTATTGGGCTCTGGAACTGTCAATCTGCTGTAAACAAAGCAGATTTCATTACAGCTATTGCTACTTATTCAGATCTCCATCTCATGGCTCTGACTGAGACATGGATCAAACCAGAGGACACTGCTACACCAGCAGCCCTCTCCTCTAATTTCACTTTCTCTCACACCTCACGCCAGATTGGGAGGGGTGGTGGTACTGGTTTGCTTATGTCCAGTGAATGGAAGTTCAATCCTTTACCATCTCTCTGTGACAATGGCTCATTTGAATCGCATGCAATTACCATCACCTACCCTGCTAAAATCCATGTTGTAGTTGTTTATCGTCCCCCAGGTCAGCTAGGTAACTTCTTGGAGGAGTTGGATGTGTTACTCTCATCCTTCCCTGAAGATGGTACTCTTCTGCTAGTACTTGGAGATTTCAACATCCATCTAGACAAACCTCAGGCTGCTGACTTCCACACTCTGCTTGCCTCATTTGATCTCAAGCGAGTGGCCACCTAAGCTACCCACAAATCAGGTAACCAATTGGACCTCATCTACACACGCTGTGGCTCCACTGACAATGCACTGGTTACTCCACTACACACCTCAGACCACTTTCTTATCACTTTTGATCTCAACCTGATCCCTAACCCAACTCTCACTCCACCACATGTTACTTTTCGGCAAAACCTATGCTCCCTCTCACCATCCCGCCTATCCTCTTTGGTCTCATCCACACTTCCTTCCCCTAACCAGTTCTTATCACTGGACACTAACAATGCTACTGACACTCTTTGCACCACTCTAACATCTTGCTTAGATGACCTCTGCCCCTTTTAACCAGACCAGCCCACGCCACCCCCTCTGCCCCCTGGCTCTCTGATGTTTTCCGTGAGCATCGGTCGAGACTCAGGGCTGCAGAGAGGAAGTGGCGCAAATCTAAAGATCCTACTGACCTTAGCTCATATCAGTCACTCCTTTCTTCTTTCTCTACTAATGTCTCCAATGCTAAAACCACATACTATCACACTAAAATTAACAATTCGACTGATTCACGCACACTTTTTAAAACCTTCTCTTCTCTTCTTTGCCCTCCTCCCCTCCCTCCCACATCAACTCTTACAGCTGATGACTTTGCCACATTCTTCACACATAAAATAACAACCATCAGCGGCCAGTTCTCCACACCACACACTGACAATAACATCTTAACGGAAAACACACAAACTCTCTACTCCTTCTCCATGCTTTCGGAGGCAGACGTTTCAAAACTCATCCTTTCCAATCACCCTACTACCTGTCCGCTAGACCCTATCCCCACTCATCTTCTTCAGGCCATCTCCTCCTCAATTCTACCTGCACTCACTCACATTATCAATTCTTCCCTTCACACTGGAACATTTCCCACAGCTTTTAAGCAGGCTAGGATTTCCCCACTGCTTAAAAAACCCACTCTGAATCCAGCACTTTTGGAAAACTACAGACCAGTATCCCTTCTTCCCTTCATTGCTAAGACACTTGAGAGAGTTGTATTCAACCAACTGTCTACTTATCTCACACAGAACAACCTCCTTGATGACCACCAGTCTGGTTTCAAGAGTGGCCACTCAACCGAGACTGCCTTGCTCTCAGTCACTGAAGCCCTGAGACTGGCACGAGCGACTTCAATATCATCAGTACTCATCTTGCTGGATCTGTCTGCTGCTTTTGACACAGTTAACCACCAGATCCTCCTGTCAACACTCTTGTCGAAGGGCATCTCGGGAACCGCACTCCAGTGGTTCAAGTCGTACCTCTCAGGGAGGTCCTTCAGGGTATCACATCATCTTGCTACTGGGGTACCTCAAGGCTCAGTGCTTGGACCACTTCTCTTCTCCATCTACATGTCATCACTAAGATCTGTCATTCAGGTGCATGGTTTCTCCTATCACTGTTACGCTGATGACACACAACTCTACCTCTCATTCCAACCAGATGATCTGACGGTTGCTGGTCGCATCGCAGCCTGCCTGACAGCCATTTCTGCCTGGATGAAGGACCACCACCTTCAACTCAACCTTGCAAAAACGGAACTGCTTGTGATCGGTGCCAACCCAACACTTCGTCATAACCTTTCAATTCAACTTGGGTCATCAACCATTACTCCTTCCAGGACAGCTAGGAACCTTGGAGTGGTGATGGATGATTCTTTAAGCTTCACAGATCATGTTGCGACAACGGCCCGGTCCTGCAGATTTGCCTTGTACAACATCAGGAAGATTAGACCCTTCCTATCGGAGCATTCCACACAAATTCTTGTCCAAGCTCTTGTTCTATCCAGACTGGACTATTGTAATGCTCTCTTGGCTGGCCTTCCAGCATGCACTGTCAAGCCTCTACAACTGATCCAGAACGCTGCAGCAAGACTGGTCTTCAACGAACTGAAGAGAACTGCCAGTAGCTGCTCGCATCCGATTCAAGGCTCTGATGTTTGCCTACAGAACGATCGCTGGCTCTGCACCGCTATATCTTAACTCACTACTTCAGACTTATGCGCCCTCCAGAAACTTGCGTTCTGCAAGTGAACGGCGCCTTGTGGTGCCATCACAAAGGGGCACAAAATCGCTCTCACGGACCTTCTCCGGGTCTGTTCCTGGCTGGTGGAATGACCTGCCACGCTCTATCCGAGCAGCTGAATCTTTAGCCATTTTCAAAAAAATGCTAAAGACGTATCTTTTTCGCCAGCACTTGACCCAGTAATAGTAGCACTTACCTTGATTTCTATTTTCCTTCCATCTATTTGTGTATTGTGAAAAAAAAAAAAAAAAAAAAAAAATCCTTGCTACGAGCACTTTACTGTCATAACTGTGACTTCACTCAGCACTTATGTACTGTTGTTCTCATGTTGATTTGATTGATTCTACTATTCTCATTTGTAAATCGCTTTGGATAAAAGCGTCTGCTAAATGACTAAATGTAAATAACATGGATCACAGAGGCCATAACTACCTGTCCACTGATCAAAGAGATCACAGCCAATCTCCCACAGCTGTTCAGTTTATGCCTCAAGACTACAGCCAAGAGACAGCAGCTACTTATGGGACTTATACAGATCATAGTCTAAACCGCAGACCTGTCAGCTATTTCCCTTCCACTGAACCACAAGGTCATCAGCAACCTTATTATGGTTATTTGGCCATAAGTCCGGTCTATCAAGATAAGAGACTTACTCCAAGGGATACATTAGCTCATCATGCACACTATGAGAGACACTCAGACTACTATGATCGTCCAGCTCCTATTCCTGCAGACATACCAAGACTCTTGACCCCATGACAGTACACAGATTATGCTTAGCCTGAGGCATATCAGCCATACCACCCAGTCCATCCTCCTCCTCCTCCTCCTCCTCCATATCCTCATGTAGAGCCCTCCTACAGAGGTCCCATCCCCTCCATTCCTTAATTTTTCCGGTAAGGATCCCAGAGAGTTTGCTCGACTCAAAATTGCACTGGAGAATTTGTTACCAGTTGAGTCTACAGAACGTTTCAAGTACCAAATACTGGTTGATCATTTGAAACAAGAGAAAGCCTTGCTCATTGCAGACTCGTATGTCAACAGCAGGTACCCATACACCAACACTATGAGGTCCCTAACTGCACTTTATGGTCAACCACATCAACTTACGCTACAAAGAATTGCAGAATTGATGGATGGACCAAAGATCAAGAATGGTGACATTGAATCTTTTAGACTGTTTGCCATCAAAGTATGTGCATTAGTTAGCATGCTGGACCAACTTGGAGCTCATGGATGGACAGAACTCAAATGCGGGTCACACGTTTCACGTCTTCTTGCCAAACTGCCTCATGACCTTAAAGCAAACTTCAGAAGGTTTGTTAACCCCATTCATATACCAGTTTCAACACTGCTAGAACTCAGTGTCTGGCTTGAATATGAGCTCAGAATACAAGAGGACGAGTCACAGTACGCTAGTCATTCAAGCAGAGCATGCTTTCAGCCACAGAATGACCAGCAAAGAAACTCTAAGCCAGTTCAATGATTTGCAACTGCCTTGCTACATGGTGGTGAACAGAGTAAACCGGCAAGTGCTACAACAATCAAGAAGGAGAAACCAAAGAACCATTACTTCAGCCAGTGCACTAACTTCAAACTGCTGAATCAAGATCAAGTGGAGTCCTGGCTGAAGTGAAATCACAAGTGCTTTAAATGCGGCCGTGATCATCAGATTTCACAATGTACTCTTAGAGCCAAATGCAAAAAAATGTGATGAGACATTTAGAAATACTGCACAACTTAAATGCCAAAGTGAAACATGAAACACAAACTTCAGCAGAGAACAGTTGTCTTGAGAACTCAGAAGTGGAGACCCTGTATCTGGACAGACCAACTGCAAGCAGTAAAGTTCTTTTGAAAGTCAGCCGAGTGATCTTGAGAAATAGTGAGAAGGAACGTGATACATATGCCATACTGGATGACTGTTCAGAACGGACAATGTTACTGTATGAAGCAGCACAGAAACTTTGATCATCAAGGACTTCCTGAAGATATAGCCCTCCGTACTGCGAGACAAGACCGACAGGTCGTTCATGGGGCGGCTGTTTCATTCTAAGTAGCTTCTGTATCTAAGCCTAACAAACCCTTCACCAGTGAAAGAGCATTCACAGCCAATGAACTGAGCCTCACAAAACACATAATGTTAAGTTGCTGCAGAAGAAATACAGACACCTGCAAGGTCTGCCAATTCCACAACTGCAGCAGGATCAACCACTCTTACTTATTGGCTCAGTCTACCCACATTTAATCACAGCCACAGAGCCAGTATGTCTCGGACCTCCTGGTGGTCCTGCTGCTGTAAAAACCAGACTTGGGTGGACTCTGCAGGGCCCCTTGAAGTTCCTTGCCAGTCAGCTTGCACCACAGCAGTGTCTATTAACTTCCACTTTGTTGCCAGAAGCAGAACTGTTATGCAAATGGATACACAAACAAGACACAGAAGCCATGCAAATTCTTGAGGAGAAAACAATCAGGCTGGCAGTCGGAGACATTCAAAGTTATGCAACACCCCTCCTCTGGAAAAGAAATCTTCCACCTTTGCAATCAGCTAAAGAAGCGGTAACAGCTCATTTAAGAAGCACAGAAAAGCACCTTTTGCAGAACACAGATCTTGCTTCAGTGTACATTAATGAAGTGCAGAAACTTTAAAATGCTGGTTACATCTCAAAGCTTACACCAAAGGAGACAGAGAAAAGCCATTGCGCATTGTACATACCACATCACATTGTTCAACACAATGGAAAGCACAGAATGGTCTTCAACTGCTCATTTAAGCACAAAGGAACAAGCCTAAATGACCATCTCCTCCCTGGCCCTACACTTGGACCAACACTCTTAGGAGTACTTCTGTGCTTTAGAGAAAATGCAGTCGCTATTAGCAGCGATATAAAAGGAATGTTCCACCAGGTGGGTCTGCTGCAGAAGGACAAACCCTTTCTCCATTTTCTTTGGAGAAACTTGGACCAGTGAAGAGCCCCCACTGTTTATGAGTGGCAGGTATTGCCTTTAGGAACAGTCTGCAGCCCCTGTTTTGCAACATTTGCTTTGCAGAAACACGTGTATGACCACAGCAAACCAGAAGAGGATGTGCATGCCTCAGTAGAGCACAACTTTTATGTTGACAACTGGCTGCAAAGTTTTCCATCAGCTGATGAAGCGCAGACTCTTGTTATCAAGATGCAGAAACTACTTTCAGAGGGTGGCTTTGAATTGAGGCAGTGGGCTACCAACACTCCATCAGTAATTGCTTATTTCCCAGATGAGCTGAAATCTGCAAACGGTCACCTTTGGTTCACTCAATGTGGAGCAGACCCACAAGAAATTACTCTGGGCCTACGCTGGCAGTGCTCTTCAGATGTTCTTGGTTACAGATACAAACAAGATTAAAGCTGCAAGCAGCATTGAAAGGGCCCTCGCACCCGGGCTCACCGCCACCCGTTGGCCTCAGGAAAACAGCAAAAAGTTACATGCATGTAAGCGAGTAAATAAAGGAGAATTATAGCAAAATCATGTAAAAGTGCCACACTTCCTGCTGCCCACAGGTGGCGCTATAGCTAACTGAATAATGTCATATAGATGTCTTTAGGCCAGGACTTTTATCACTCATGTGAAGTTTGGGGCAGATCAGACATAGTATGCCTGAGTTACAACAGCTTCCTCTTTCATGGCGAAACATCAGACTTTGTCAGTCCGCCACAGACACGCCCTTCAACGAAAACTCAAGATCTTTGATATTTAACATCTCAAAGGCCTTTGTGGCCTTTTTGCCACAATTAATTCTGAAACCCATATCAGACGTAAAATTTCACCACTTCTGACGCATCTACAAAGATTCATGAGTTTTCGAGTATGTTTCGGCCCTCAAAAAAGTGATTCACCTTACATGGCGAAACATCAGACTTTGTCGGTCACCACGGACACGCCCTTCAACGAAAACTCAAGATCTTTGCAATTTAACATCTCAAAGGCCTTAAGATTAGACTGGCCATATATGATGTGCTTCTGGTTTAATCTCTATGAGGAGTTAATCACAGTGTAAAACGTCATTTCCTGTTGCCCCCAGGTGGCGCTATGACTGTAACTGAATATTGTCATATAGATGTCTTCAGGTCAGGACTCTAATGAAACATGTGAAGTTTGGGGCAGATCAGACATTGTATGCCCGAGTTACAACAATTTCCTGTTTCATGGCGAAACATCGAACTTTGCCAGGCCGCCACGGACACGCCCTTCAGCGAAAACTCTAGATCTTCGCAATTTAATGTCTCAAAGGCCTTTAGATTAGACTGACCAAATATGACATTGATCTGATAAAAGCTCTAGGAGGAGTTCGTTAAAGTACAACATGTGGAAATGGCAAAAACTGCCAAAATTTTGTAGAGAAAATTCAAAATATCTCACTTCCTGTTGGGTTTACAAACTTTGCACCCAGGGGCTTTTTTGTAGGTATTGGGCCGTTACATCTGTCTACCGAATTTCATAACTGTACGTGAAACGTAGCACGAAGGGCGCTTAATTGAAATTTTGTAGGTGGCGCTATCGAGCCATTTTGCCACACCTAATTCTGAAACCCATATCAGATGTAAATTTTCACCACTTCTGATGTGTGTGCAAAGTTGCATGAGTTTTTGAGAATGTTTAGGCCCTCAAAAATGCGATTCATTTTGGAGAAGAAGAATAATTGGCTGAGCAATTCCAATAGGGTCCTTACACCATCGGTGCTCGGGCCCTAAAAATTCTGCATCAACATTGAGAAACATTTACAAATCCCTTGCAAGCCAATATGATCCATTAGGTTACTTTATTCCATTCACAACAAGAGCCAAAATCCTCATCCAACGATTATGGGTCAAGAAACAGGAGTGGGACAACCCAGATCTTCCCAAATATCTACTTCAAGCCTGGTTGACCTGGCAAAGTGAACTGTCGCAATTACCACATCACATTCCCAAGATATTACACCAAATCAAATGCTGATCTATCAGTTGGCAGACTTACATGCAGACTTGTATTTTGTGATGCATCGGAACGTGCATACGGATCATTTGCATATGTGACCAGTCACGGAAAGTAGGGACACAAGTCGGTTCTGGGGCATTTTGAGTTATTCACAGATTCTGAAAGTGTAGTCTCCAAGCTTTCCAACGATGTGTAACACATGGGAATAATATTTGGAGAAGTTGTGGCCATTTGAAGGTAGGCACTCAAAAAAGTGAGAAAAATCCCTTTAAAGTTTGTGCGGTTCTCACCTGTTGTCACCTGCTGGGAGTGACAATGGGGCTCATTTACATCTCATTTAGATAAGCCATACCCCCTGTAAAGCTCCCCTCTGTAAAGCTGCATGGACCGCATACTATTAATAATAAAGGATAATGTGCATTGTAAATGTCAGTAATTTATCTTTTTTGACTTTTATAAAAATGATTTAGAGGCTGAAAATGATTTAGAGATAACATGTTGCAAGACACTCCTTTAAAATCTGGCCATCATTTTTAATGTTATTATTTTAATTTTTATATAAAGAAAAAGTACATATTGATGCTAATTTTATTTGTTATTTGCTGGTTTTCTACATAAAACTTGGTGAATTGATTTCATTGTGTAGCATTAGGACTTTTTGAACAGGATTCTGTGATAACCGTGATCATTTTGGTCACTATAATCATGAAATGAAATTTTCTCACCTGAGAAGACAAAAGAATCACATAATAATGACCTGAAATGACTTGCATAATAATGAGGCCTTTCAGTCAGGTAGGCTGTGAAAAAACCCTCTGTGATGGTGTATATCAAACATACAGAAAAAACAGCAATACTGTCAAATATTATTAAAAATTTCAAATAATGGTATTATATACTTTAAAATATAGCCTAATGTATTTCTGTGATGCAAAGTTTCTGAACAATTATGTTACCTCTATGGTATTTCATATAGGCTTTAAGCTTAAAAGCATGCACATTTGGAGAAATATTGATGGATTCTCACATGTTTATATCAATTTTCTAGAGGAGTAATATTTATTCAATATTTATTGTCATCACGATGAGTGCTGGATTCTGTGTTTTCAGTTCATACTTGCAGCCGGAGGGCGCTCTGTGCACATTTAGTCCACAAATTCATCCAAAAAAGAACAGGAACCAGGAACTAACGGCATGTCTTCTAGAGGTCGCTAACCATGGCTTTAACATACAGATCAACACTTTTCAAGACAATAAATACATGAATGAGACGATGTATGCATGTATTGCCTCAGAATTTGCCTCTAAATAGCACTGGCTCCGTGGGCGTGGCCACATTAGCGGATAATGAGCTGAATCACGAGCGTCTGACTTGTCTCTTTTCATACAGATTACATAAACAGATATTTTTTGTTTTCGATTTGACTTACACGATTTAAAACCTGACATTTCAACGTTTCTTTAGACATAATTCTATTTTTTTTGTGATTAGTATTCACTAAGTTACAGTTCATTTTCTGAGAACTATCAGATTGGACTTCGTTCAGAGGGAGACGAGAGATCACGCATCATGTTAGTTTTCTTTATTTTATAAAAAGCACAACATTTTGTTTTTACTCTGAGTGTACACAAATAAAAGAAGACATTCTATAGTTTCAATTGATATATTACTTATGTCTCTATGACAAAAAATGACGGAGTATTTTAAGTCTGTTTTGCTATAATGTGCACAATAAGTAGCCACGCTTCCCTTGGAGGGCGGGGGCAATAACAAAAGAAACAAAAGCCAGCTATCCAGTATGGAAATACACACAGACAATGACACGCCCCTACTGCGTGCTAGATTTCAACCTCAAAATGTACGCTTTTAAATATACCCAAACTGCTATCTCAAACATGGAGAGGCTTCTTCGTGATCTCAACTAACAGATTCTGCAAAAAAACGAAAATCACCAATTTTGAAAAAAAACCCGCTTCTTTCTCATTTTGCTCGATAGTTGTGCTGCCGACTTGTGTCCCTGGTTTCCGTGACGGGTCACATATATCAGTACAAGTGATAAACATGGTGAGAACCAAGTTTCATTTGTTGCTGCAAGATTGAGAGTAGCATCCAAACGACAACAGTCTATACCACGACTCAAACTCTGTGTGCTGCCCTGACTGGCGCTCAGCTAGCTGCCGTTGAGAAAAGAATTGACCCTCAAAATTGATCAAGAACTATACTGGACTGACACCACAACTGTATTGACTTGGCTTCAGTCGGACTCATGCAACTACAAGGTGTTTGTCCGAATATCAATACTGAGTTGAACCCAGCCGACGACATTACCAGAGGACTCACTCTCTCTAAACTCTCAGAGCAAAGCCGATGGAATCAAGGTCCACAGTTCTTAACTCAGTTCTTAAGCCAGTTAGTAGTTGGTCTAAACAGCTACTTGATGTTGTATGCGATGACATTCAAGAAAACCGCAGTTCTACTTTCTGTGGAGCACTATCCTCCAGTCAAATTGATATCCCAGATATCTCTCAATACAATTCACTTCAAGATCTGATTAACCCTTTCAAGCGTGAGTTTAAAATATTCTAACTGACCCCCCAGAGTGAGTTTTTTTAAGGCAACTGTTATTTTGGAACGTTTGCCCTTATTGTTTCCATGGCGACTCGTCATGTGTGTTACGTACGCTGAACGCAGCCACAATAACTGTATGTCAGATGGATCGCTATTATTTTGTTTTTCCTTTTTTAATTTAAAATATTCACAAACTTGCTTATCATGTCATCAACTATCTGATATTCCGATTCTCAAATATGTGTGAGTGTTTTGTCGTTTAAAAACCTTTATAAATGATCTTTATCTTGATCTATAATGCGAGATGGGCACCGCCATCTTAGTTTGCCCCGCAGTCCTGTCAGTCGGATGTACAGCACGTGAATTCATCAGTTTCTCCCAAAATATATGCAAGTAAGTGGCTGGTGAACTGGAAGTATAAAAGAGTAAACTTTATAGTTACTTAGGTCCATTATGTGTGTCTGATATGAATAAATGAGGGCAAATTATATTTGAATTGATTGTTATTGCTGCTTCCACTGATGTCTGACATCAGTGCGTATTTTATAAACTCTAATTGTATTGTTTTACTGGTGCTTATGCATATTTAAATGTTTAAAACCTTAAAAGAAACATTATGTGGCTGAAAACACTGCATAGCTGTGATATATGACGAGCTGAGCGTGTCTGTCTCGCAGCCAAAGCGTGAAAGCACAGTTTGAATCTGGCAGTTATGTGATGTCATTGAACATTCTAAATCCCATATGTGGGACCGTATGCCCAGGGGCATGGAAATATGTGGGGCCATACTGCTCTAAGGGTTAAGGCTTCTGCTATTTCCCTTCATGGGGCAGCGGACGAAAGTGAACTCTCTGCTGACGACTATTCAGAAGCTGAACAGGAACTTCTGAGACATACTCAAATTGAAAGCTTCCCAGAAGAAACAGCCCAACTCCAGTCAGGTAAACCTGTATCTCACTCTAGTTATCTTCTAACTCTTGCCCCAGAGTATGATCACGAAGTCAAATTAGTCAGATTAGGTGGACACCTCCGCAGATGTAACCACTTGGACTCAAACACACTCCGTTGTCTTAGATCCTACTCACCCTCTCGTAAAGCTTCTGATTCAACATTACGACAACCTCCTGTTACATCCAGGACCCGAGTGTGTGTTTGCAGAACTGAGACGGAAATATTGGATCATAAGAGGCAGGGAGGCAGTGAAAAAACACCAGCGCAGCTGCTTTGAATGTAAGAAATGGTGAGGGAAGCCAGAAATCCCTATGATGGCAGATCTTCCCCAGTCTAATCTTAGACTGTTGCATCCAGCTTTCTATTCGACAGGCATTGATTGTTTTGGCCCCTTCCAGGTTAAGTTTGGACGCAGATGCAAAAAAACGCTTGGGAATACTGTACAAGTGCCTTGCTACCAAAGCTGTTCATATTGAACTTCTATCAAGCATTGACACAGACTCCTTTCTTATGTTGTTAAGAAGGTTCATAGCTTGCAGAGGGAAACCATATGAACTGCTTTCTGATCATAGCACAAACTTCAAGGGAGGTATCACAGAACTTCAGAATTCCTTCAGTATACTTCATCCAACCTTGAAGAGCATTTGGCTTCTAAACAGATTAATTTCCGTCTAAACCCACCAAATGCATCGCATTTTGGAGGATCGTAGGAGAGAGTTTAGGTCTATCAAGACTGCACTGCGCACCTCTCTTGGTTCTCAATCCATGTCAGAGGAAGTACTGATCACAGTACTTGTGGAAGCGGAGGGCATATTAAACTTTCCTCAGACATAGCAGATATAGACCCTGTAACGCCTAATTCCCTCCTCATGGGACGTCCAACTTCTGCATTACCACAAGTTGTCTACCCAGAATCAGAAATGCTCAGTTGTAAGAGATGGTGTCATAGCCAGATTCTAATTGAAAACTTCTGGAAATGTTTTATACAGCATTACCTTCCAGATTTGCAACAATGACAAAAATGGCAAAGAGAATCTGAAAACCTTCAAACTGGTGAAGTTGTGATGATTGTGGACCAACAAGCACCAAGAGCCCTATGGCAAATAGGTACTGTAGCCAAAGTCATTCCTTGGCAAGATGGGTGAGTCCATACTGCTGTAGTGAATGTCAAAGACAAAAGTTACATGAGGCCTGTGGCTCATCTGATTAAACTGTCTGACCTACCTGATGACACCAACAAAGATTAACAAGCCTTTTCTTTATTTACATTTAATTTGATAAATGAATTTGGGGGCGGCTGTACAAAAGGCCAATCTTTAATAATGACGCTGGCGCTCTCCGCTGGATATTTATTATATTGCACTTGAGGATATATGTATTATCTCTGAATCACCTGACTATTTCTGTAATTTCAATGGTTTAAATCAGCAGAACTGAATGTCAATCAAAGACTAACCTCAATTGCGCATTCATTTCAGCGTAAAACACGCTGCATAAGGCTTTAAATGCAGCTGTTTAAATATTATGTGGAAATGTTTAATTCTGCTTTATTTGATGGTTGATTTAAAGTGAATATATGTATAAACACACCTGCTGGACTTATGTCCAAATCTGTGTGCTATTGTATTGATATCCGCTGGATATCAATTGTGTTCTTCTTCTTCTGAAGTAAATTCAAGGTAAACTCACAGCGAGTCTTCCAAACTCTGAAAAGCAGAGGAATGATGAAGCTGATGCTTTGAGGTAATGGGGCATTTACAGGTTAGCGTGCCACATGGACATTTGTCTGTCAAAGGCTGCACTGCGCGTGTGGTTATACAGATAATGAGGCCAGGCAGGGAAGATTGTACCTCTCGTTGGCTTCATACTGATTACATAAACATAGAATATTTGTTTTCAATATAACTTACTTAATTTAAAATTAGACACTTCAAGCTTTCTAAAGACATATCTCCCATGTCTGTGTGGCAAGCATTAGTTGAGTTTAATTTTTTTATTTTCATTTTTGAAATGCGTTTCAGAAAAAAGTTCACAGAGACAGATGGCAGAATCCCTTTATTTTACAAAAGCACAAAGTTTTGACGTTATTTTGAGTGTACACAAATAAAAGTAGACACTTAACAGTGTCGAATGATGTCTTGAAGCACTCGTCTTGAAGCACTCGTAAAATCAAACCAATAGTGTGACGGGATGTCAGAGCGGGTGACGTCACGGACCAGGAAACTATAAAGCACCCCTGAGAACAAAGAACACCAGCTTCTGAAGTCTTCAGCAGCGCTCTGTGTTATTGTGTGTCTTATTTGGTGTTGTCTGTCCCTCATATACAGCAAACAAAATATCTCTTCGTCCGAGGACAAGAGTATTTTAGTCACCAAGCATATATATATATCGAGGCACAGCAGAAACTTCATTCCTGGGGTTCACGGATGGATCTCGCGGAGGGGTTAGAGACAGGTCCTGCCCTATCTCGACCCTCACCCGCTAGATCCAGTGCCTCTTCTCTGGCTGCGGAAGCACGCGTGGCAGTTTCTTCCCCCAGAGTGGAGGCACCGGCGCTTCACTTATCCAGCTCCGAGGAGATGGATATAGCGAGCGCTGGGGCTGGAGAGGAGGACTCACCATCCTCGTCTCCAGCTTATGAGGAGCTTTTAGAGGTGTTGACTCGGTCGGTGGCAAAACTAAAAATCGAATGGCCAGAAGAAAGACCAGAAGCATGTGTCAAAAGTAAATTAGATGAGCGCTTTCTCCTCGCCCGATCACAGCCTCAGCCCCGGGGATTGCCGTTTTTCCACGACCTCCACACCGAGGTGTCGAGGTCGTGGCAGAGACCAGCACAGTTCCGTGTTCACAATCCACAAACTACACTCTATAGCAATATAGTAGGAGGTAGAGAACACGGTTATGGGGCGATGCCTCAGGTCGAGGAGACGCTCACGAGCTATCTCTCGCCTGAGTCAGACTTTGCCCACCAGACCCCTGCGTACAACATCAGCGTTGGTGGGCAGGGCTTATACCTCAGCAGGTCAGGCAGGCGCTTGCCTACATACTATGTCTATCCTCCAGGCATATCAAGCCGACCTGCTGGGGGAGATAGATGAGAGTGGCGAGGCAACGTTTGAAACAGTTCAAGAATTGAGAAAAGCAACTTAGCTCTCTGGGCCACCAAGGAGACGGCAAAATCCATCGGTCGGTCTATGGCAGCCCTGGTGGCCACGGAGAGGCATTTATGGCTAAATCTGTCAGACATAAAGGAGAGAGATAAGTCAGTCCTCCTAGATGCACCTGTTTCCTCCCGGGGCCTCTTCGGCGACTCCGTCACATTGGCAAAATGTCAGTCGGCAGCATTCCAAAAGTTTCTCCCTCGCCGCTCTGCTGAGGCTGCTGAGTGGGAGCAGCCTCGGCCATCTACTAGCTCCTCAACAGCGCATAGGGTGCAACAAAAGCAAAGCGTTGCCACCCGTGCTCCCCTGAAAAGATCTTGAGGACCGGGGAGGGCAACGCAAGTGAAGCTTTCCAAGGGTAAGACAGATCTGCGGACTGTCATTATCGCAAGGAAGGCTTCAAAGAAGTCCTGACGCCAGGGGTCCAGGACTTCCGAGGGCAGCCCCCTCCGAAGAGGGTCCTGTAAAATTAAAATCTGTAAAATTAATCCCTCTTCGGCGCCCTCAGGGGGCCGTTCTGCCAACCCCGCCATCTCGTGCGTTTCGGGGCGCAGCGGTCCCCGCCGACCCTCTGAGGAGGGTCTATCCCTTTCACCCTGCACCTTCACGAAGTGTGTGAATGCAGCACTGGCTCCGCTGAGACTCCAGGGCGTCCGCGTGCTGAATTATATCGACGACTGGTTGATTCTGGCTCAATCAGAGCAACAGGCAGTTCAACATCGAGATGAAGTTCTGTCACACATGAGAAGGTTAGGGTTGAGACTCAATGCCAAGAAGAGTGTGCTTCTACCAGCTCAAACTACCAGTTATCTAGGGGTAGTTTGGAATTCCACTACGATGCAGGCATGTCTGTCTCCTGCCAGGGTGAATTCCATTCTCTCAACCATGAAAGGGGTGAAATTAGGCCAGTCACTCACTGTAAAACAGTTTCAGAAACTATTAGGTCTGATGGCAGCCGCTTCCAACGTGATACCTTTTGGTCTGCTGCACATGAGACCGTTACAGTGGTGGCTCAGAACCAGGGGGTTTTCTCCGAGGGGAAATCCTTTTCGCATAATCAAGGTCACGCGGCGATGCCTTCGTGCCTTGGCGGTGTGGAAGAAACCCTGGTTTCTGTCCCAGGGTCCTGTGTTGGGGGCTCCTTGTCGTCGCAAAATGCTAACGACGGATGCGTCTCTCACAGGCTGGGGGGCGATCATGAGTGGTCGCTCAGCTCAGGGTCTTTGGGGGGACCATCATCGTTCCTGGCATATAAATCAGCTGGAGATGATGGCGGTATTTCAAGCACTCAAATACTTCCTCCCAGACCTGAGGGGCCATCACGTGTTAGTTCGTACAGACAACATGTCGGTGGTCTCCTATATCAACCATCAGGGGGGTCTGAGGTCTCGCCAGCTGTGCAAGCTATCCCATCAGATCCTCCTATGGTCCCAGGGGAAGTTTCTCCCTTTGGGGTTGGATGCTATGGTACAGACATGGCCGAGGCTGCGTCTGTACGCATTTGCCCTGATTGCTCTGCTCCCCGGAGTTCTGGAGAGGGTTCGACGGGACGGGGTCCGTCTAATATTGGTAGCCCCGTTCTGCCGACCCGGATATGGTTCACGGATCTAGTATCCCTCTTAGAAGGCTCCCCCATGGAGATTCCGATCAGGCAGGACCTTCTGTCTCAGGCGGGTGGCACAATAATTCACCCCCGCCCGGAGATATGGAAACTGTGGGCCTGGCCCCTGAGGGGGCCGAGCTCATAGAATCCGGTCTCTCAACCGAGGTTGTAGAGACCATTCTCAGACCTGCCAACAGGTATGCATTTTGCGTACCAGGTATGCATTTTGACCTCAAAGTATGCTGGTACGATTTGTTACTCTATACTACGCAAAAACCCGGTGACTCCTCTGTGCACGCCTAGTACTCAAATCCAGCAAAAGAGTTCGACCAATCAGCACTGGGTTCATTTCCCCAAATAGCAAGCGGGGATGATTGACAAATGCGTACGGCCTATCAATAAAAAGAGACTGCAAATCGACAGCAACACAAAATCCCCCTCAATCCCTCCTTCCACTCCCGCCGTCTCAGTGACTGAATTCTCAAGCGAGGACAGCACACTCACGCACTTTTAACTCCTTAAGGTAAACAGGTATAAAATGCACAAGTAATGTTGAACAACAAATCTAAATAAAATTGAAATCGCTAATTTGAAAATGTTGTGATGTGTGACTGACTGACAAGCGTGAGTCTGGAGAAACGGGCGTTTATTTATTTATTCTCAGTGTTCAGAAACGTATAGCCTACATGTGTTGCGTTGTTGTGTTAATACTAAGTAAAGTAACTAATTATGTTACATAGCCTACTTATTTTGTATGAAAACTAGCACATTAGTTACTTATGCATTTAAAATGACCGTTGTCTCAATGCTGCGCGAGCCCTCTCTCTCATAAACACAAACGCACACGCACAGAGAGGTAAAATGAAAATTGCCGTGTTTGGTTTAAAATTTGTTCTTGCTTGTGTTATTTATTTTTAATTATCCACCCGTGTTTTTAAGATTCGGTAAATGACGGACACTTTAGTTAACACAACCCCTCATTATATGACTAACTTCTTGATATTCTTGAATACTCGATTTGTTTGCTCTTATTGGTCCTTTCTATTCATTGTCAACTGTTTTCTATAAATAAGTTTGTATTGGCTAACCTTTATTCAGCAAATGTTTGTCTTGTTTATAATTCAAAGACAGCACGCTACAAATAGAAACCCTTTTTTCTGTGGGATTTAGTATCATATTTGGATATTGGAATAATAAATTAAGTATTTTAAATGAATCACATGTAAACTCAATGTTTACTGTTTTGTAAGGGTTTCATTACAAAACCTGTATAAACGACTCAACTGTCAGGTTAGTTGTATGTAAATATAGCCTTCTTGAAATTGCAAACAAAAATTTTTAGTCCATATTAAATATATGAATGCGATTCACTTGTGGTTTGTATAAGAACACATTATGCAATGCAAGATTAATCATGAATTAAAAAAAAATGCTTTTGAGCAGGTGTAGTAAAATTTTGAATTGTGTCAAATTAAAAAAAACTTTAACAGTCAAAATTAGATTAACGAAGATGGGTGTGTGTGCTTTGTGTATTGTATTCTCAAAAATGTAAAAAATTACCCACTGTTTGCTACTTGGTGTAGCCGGTCTCAGGTGGATCCGTTCCACTCCTCCATCAGTCATGTGCTGCAGTTTCTCCAAGAAAAATTCTCGGATGGTTTAACTCCCTCTACATTGAAGGTATATATTGCAGCGATTTCCGCTTATCACGCAAAACTAGAGGGTGTTTCTGTGGGTAGAAACCCTTTAATTATACGTTTTCTCGACAGGCTGAGGCCTGTAGTACGCACAAAGACTCCGTCCTGGGACCTAGTCATTGTGCTGGAAGGGTTAGCTGCGGCTCCCTTTGAACCCTTAGAGGAAGTGTCTGAGAAGTTCCTCACGTTAAAAACCATATTTCTTCTGGCCATAACATCTCTCAAAAGAATTGGAGACTTACAAGCACTATCAGTTGCTCCTTCATGCCTAGATTTTGCACCTGGAATGGTCAAAGCTTTTCTACATCCTAGACCTGGGTACATTCCCAAGGTCCCTACAAATGTCCCAGGGCCCATTGTGCTGCAGGCCTTTTGTCCTCCAGGAAAAACTACATCTGCTCTGCCCAGTGAGGGCTTTAGACGCTTATGTCCACAGAGCTGCCCTGTGGCGAAAAACTGAACAGTTATTTGTGTGTTACGGATCTCCTAACAAAGGAGGTCCGGCGTCCAAGCACAGAATGAGTAAGTGGGTGGACGAGGCCATCTCGCTCGCTTATGAGTCCTCCGGGCAGCCTTCTCCTTTGGCTGTCCGGGCACATTCCACCAGGGGTATGGCTGCCTCAAAGGCTTTGATGTCGGGGGTTCCCCTCAACGATATATGTGATGCTGCTGGGTGGTCGTCTAAGCATACCTTTATTAGGTTCTACAACCTTGATTTGGGCTCCACTCCAGGGTCCTCAGTACTGTCTTCCTGAAGAGATAACAGACAGGCATTTGGTCTCATGGCCTAGTTGGGATAGTGTTCCCAAAGCGCTTATGCAGCGTCGATGTTCCCATGAAAGGGAATGTCTCGGGTTACGTCTGTAACCCTGGTTCCCTGAATAAGGGAACGAGACGCTGCATAGCTTAGCCATACTCCCTGCACGCCTGTAAGCGTCTGCTTCATCCTTAATTCAGAAGCTGGCGTTCTTTGTTCTCAGGGGTGCTTTATAGTTTCCTGGTCCGTGACATCACCCGCTCTGACGTCCCGTCACACTATTGGTTTGATTTCACGAGTGCTTCAAGACGAAACACGCAGAGGCGTTCCCAAAGCGCTTACACAGCATCTCGTTCCCTTATTCAGGGAACCAGGGTTACAGATGTAACCCAAGACTTTTTTTGAGTCTCTTTCTCACTGATAAAAAAAAAAGGCAGGTGGTATCGCCGGCGCAACCACTGACCCCATGGGATTAAACCCTAAACTTTAAAACTACTTTATACTTTGATACCACTGCTGTAGCATAACAGAGGAATGGAGCTATGAAAAGAGTCATTTAACGAGCTGAAAGAACCATCAGTTTCTCACTATAAAGCACCTTTGTTAACAAAGGGGTTACAACTTAATACAAAATCACTGTTTGGTGTTCAAATGTACGATATTTGCAATTGCCTTAGCTGTTGAAAAGTGTCTGGATATGCAGTCTCAGGAGAAATTCTTGATGGTTCGGTCCGATGGTACTGAAGTTGTAATCAATTTCTTCTGCTTTGAATGAAGAAATGATGACGAACTTACGCTGTTAATTTGACTCTGTTGTGGTCGAGGAAGTTGTGCATGGCTTGCTGATGAGGCCTGGTGAGGTCTCACATGGACAGCAATCGGGAACAGTCACCAGAGATCGTGTGTTGGCTTTTAAAGGATTAGTTCACCCAAAAATGAAAATTCTGTCATTTATTACTCACACTCATGCTGTTCCACACCCGTAAGACCTTCGTTAATCTTCAGAACGCAAATTGAGATATTTTTGTTGAAATCTGATGGCTCTGTGAGGCCTGCATAGGGAGCAATAACATTTCCTCTCTCAAGATCCATAAAGGTACTAAAAAACAAATTTAAATCAGTTCATGTGAGTATAGTGGTTCAATATTAATATTATAAAGCAATGAGAATATTTTTGGTGTGCCAAAAAAAACAAAATAACAAATTATTAGTGATGGCCGATTTCAAAACACACCTTCAGGAAGCTTTGGAGCATTATGAATCAGTGTGTCGAATCCGCAGTTCGGAGTGCCAAAGTCACGTGATTTCAGCAGTTTGGCGGTTTGACACGCGATCCAAATCATGATTCGATACGCGGATTCATTATGCTCCGAATCTTCCTGAAGCAGTGTTTTGAAATTGGCCATCACTAAAGTTGTTATTTTGTTTTTTGTTGGCGCACCAAAAATATTCTCGTCGCTTTATAATATTAATATTGAACCACTGTACTCGCATGAACTGATTTAAATATGTTTTTAGTACATTAATGGATCTTGAGAGAGGAAATATCATTGCTGGATTTGGAGGCCTCACTGAGCCATCGGATTTCAACCAAAATATTTGTGCTCCGTTTAATATACTGTTTGTATATTAAAAGACAGTATACAAACAGTAATAACACACAAAATGTCCTGGGGAAATGGTTTTTGCCAATGAATTAGTGGATAGAATTCCATTTCTATGGGACTGCATTTCTGTTTCTTGTAGTCTGTACTGTTCTCTCATTGAGAACAATCAATGTCCCAAGTGTCTTTGAAGTGTATGACTGAAACAAAAATGGTGATAATTCTCAGTGGGGAAACCATACATCACAGAGTCTGCCTAGGTGAGGGGTTGTGAAGATTAAGTAGAAGAATGGTGTGTTTGATCCAGTCGTTACATGGTACTGGCCCTTATATATTTTAAGCTGTAGCGTACCCTCACTTTTTCTTGCATAGCAGCACTTCTCACATGTTGCTGGTACCAGGGTTGTCATTAGGCCCTTTTTCTACTTACAGATTAGCTGCATAATCTCTAAACAAATTTGTGATCGCGTCAGACCCCAGTCCTCAGTCCCCAAAGGTTTAAAATGAAAATGTCGGCAGGCTTTGGTCAGTGTGTTCCTCAGCCTGTAGCTGCGCAGCGCCAGCGTCAGAAGCAGAGGACAAGGTGTGTTTATCAATTGGTTATGATATCTGCATCTGCATTTCTTTGTCATAAATGCTGTTTACATAATGTGCCGTTTACATAATGCAGGAGTGATACGAGACAGAAAATTTTCTCTGCGTTTACCCCTCATTACACTAATGTTTTCCTCCAGCGAAAATGGAATGTGAAGGTATTTTAGAAAATGTTATTTTCATTTGAAAATTGATTTTTTTTTTTAAATGAAAACATCATATTGTGGATGTGGCATTAGATTAACAACATGCACAAAAATTATTAAAGACAATCACACTGTAAAAATTATTTGTTGCTTTAACTTAAAGTAGCCTAACCTGGTTGCCTAAAAAAGTTTGAGTTCATTTAAGCTAAAAATGTGAGTTGATACAAAGAATGAGATTAGTTTATTCAACAGATCAAAGTATTATGTTATCTGAAGAACATTTTTAAATTTTAAGCTGATTTGACAAAAGATATGTGAAAAGTTGTGATATAACATGAAAATAACTCATTTAAACGGCTTACCAGATTGAATGACAGAGACAGAGAAAAATCATGTAGTTATGTCTTTCTACTAAATAATGACCCAGCTGCTGATTGTGTCATTTATGTAACATGTATGTGTTCTGTGTTTCCCCTTTCATTGTGTTTTTGGTCCAGTTCCTGTAACCTTTTCCCAAATCTTTTTAATTAGTTAAGTCATTCACCTGTGCCCTGCTCATTTACTCATTAAGCTCCTTTGTTTGTTTTAGCATATACTCCCCATGTCTTTCAATGCTTTGTACAATCTTGTCTATGTGTAACATCCCAGATAGCACACATACATGTGGCCGACGTCGGCCGCAGAGCGGAACGTCGGCCTCATATCTGTAACATCTAATAAGGATCGGCCAGGCATAGGCGCGTGTCTTCAGTCAAGGCTCTATCTCCAGCTCGTCGGCTTTGGGTCGGATCACGACTGCAGGCCGATATGCCGCGCTTTTCTGCGCGTGACCATTCATCTCTGCAACCGACGAGAGAAATGGCGACTCCGGCGACATCTGTGGTTTTCAGGTAAGTTTTCACTTTAAGTAAATTAGAAAAATCTTTTTATAATTCTGTGACACTTAAAAGTTACTAAGGCACTCGGTTTACTACAGGCAGTTTGTAATCTCAATTTCTCGGAGGCGAAGGGCAGATGAGCAGCGGAATGCGAGGTTAGCCCAGCTTGTTTAGTTCAGAAAAGTTTTTGTAAGTAGCCAAATTATCTGAACATATCCCGTCCTCTGCAAAATAAACGGATCAAGTCATTAAACTGGTAATGTTAGATGTTTAAAATGCTGCGTGACTTTGACTTTGAACGTTCAAACACTGGAGAAGTTACCATGGTAACGGTGAACCGCAGTAACGGACAAGCTGCAAAATCTCAGTCTCTCGCTGTTGCTTTCTCTGCTTTCGGGTGAGTTTAGTCCCTAAAATCACATAAATAATATAAAACTGTTCTGGATACGTTTCTTACCTGTAATTGACACGCTTCTGTCGAATATTTACTTTATTGAAATAGTTTATTTTCTTCGGAAAAAGTCCGTTAGCATAACCGTTTTCAGAACTGTTTGGCTAATATACTGAGCTCTTATGACAGTTTGCGTTTTTAATCACATCTTTATGTTCAGAAGAGAGGCTTTGATAGTTTTGCTAAGGTTTTGTTGGTAATCTGTCAAAGGGTAATTGAAAGTGAGCTAATTTATATAAACTGCTATATGACATCACTTACAGGAAGCGCGAAAATCAAATGAAACGAAATGAAATGATCTCTCATGGTAAACAAATTACTTCGATTACATTTAATGTTTAATCATTTACCAGTCACATTGAAGAAAAAATGTTCTGTGATTTCAGGAGTGAACAAATCTACAACACCGGAGGGGGAAGAGCTGCTGACAGGAGTAACTTTAGGAAACTCAGGTGAACTGAGAAAGCTCATGAAATAACTTCATACGCATTTTTTCCACAAAGGGTAACACTTTAGTATGGGGAACAATTCTCACTTTAAACTAGTTGCTTATTAGCTTGCATATTGGCTGTTATTACAGATATCAATGCCTTATTCTGCATGACCTTATTCTACAACATCCCTAAATCCCACCTGATATCCACCCTTAAATGCTGTAACTACCTTACGGTCTATTAATAAGCAGTATATTAAGAGTTTGAGGCAAAATTTAATAGTAAATATGTTTCCCATTCCAAAGTGTTGCCCCACAAAATATTTTGCCTATATCACCATGCATGTTGTTTTCTTTTGCAAAATTATTTTTTAATATTACAGTTTGTAAGGTTCTGACATCCAAACGTAAGTAACACTATATATATATATATATATATATATATATATATATATATATATATATATATATAAAATGAAGTAAGCCTAAAACAAATTTTGTTAATACATTTTTGTTTATATATTCTGTTTATTCTACTTTCTTACCTGCATTTCACCTTTGCTGTAGCTGGTTTGATTCTAATGAACCTGACATTATATAGGCTCTGTGATAAACTGTTTGTTATGTTTCTAGATTATTCCATGCTGATGGCCTGCACTCCTGTCCAAGAAAATCTCAGGCTAAAAACCATATAACCAGTAAGCAAATCCTCAAACATACACTACTGTTCAAAAGTTTGGGGTCTGTAAGATTTTTTTTGTTTGTTTTTGGGGAAAAAAAAATAAAAAAAAAAATCACATTTTAAAATCATTAAAGGGTTAGTAGTTTACCCAAAAATGAAAATAACGTCATTAATTACTCACCCTCATGTCGTTCCACACCCGCAAGATCTTCATCAATCTTCAGAACACAAATTAAGATATTTTTGTTGAAATCCAATGGCTCAGTGAGGCCTGCATAGCCAGCAATGACATTTCCTCTCTCAAGATCCATTAATGTACTAAAAACATATTTAAATCAGTTCATGTGAGTACAGTGGTTCAAAATTTATATTATAAAGCGACGAGAATATTTTTGGTGTGCCAAAAAACAAAATAACGACTTATATAGTGATGGCCGATTTCAAAATAATGCTTCAGAAAGCTTCGGAGCGTTATGAATCAGAGTATCGAATCATGTTTCGTGTCAAACTGCTGAAATCACATGACTTTGTCGCTTCGAACCGCTGATTCGATACGCTGATTCATAACGCTCCGATGCTTCCTGAAGCAGTGTTTTGAAATCGGCCATCACTATATAAGTCGTTATTTTGCTTTTTTGGCGCACCAAAAATATTCTCGTGGCTTTATAATATTAATATTGAACCACTGTACTCACATGAACTGATTTAAACATGTTTTTAGTACCTTTATGGATCTTGAGAGAGGAAATGTCATTGCTGGCTATGAAGGCCTCACTGAGCCATCGGATTTCATCAAAAATATCTTAATTTGTGTTCAGAAGATGATTGTAGGTATTACGGGTGTGGAACGACATGAGGGTGAGTAATTAATGACAGAATTTTTATTTTTGGATGAACTAACCCTTTAACCCCTGGTTGTTTCAGTGAGAGTGTCTGTGAAAAAAGCCCTTAGCATAAAATAATCAGTGAAATGAGATGAGGTGACAAATAATGTTTTAGTGGTTGTAGTTATGATAAACTTATGATAACAGGATGTTATGGTCATTAATATATTTTCTCTAGGTCTTTTTTGAGTTATTTATTTATATGTATTTTTTACTGATACATTCTTAAATACGTTTTACTAAATATTTGGTAACTCTTTACAAGAAGTTTCATTTGTTAAATATTAGTTAACTAACTATGAGCAATACATTTGCTGTATTTACTAATCTTTGTTAATGTTAGTTAATGAAAATATAGTTGTTCATTGTTCATGTTAGTTCACAGTGCTTTAACTAATGTTAACAAGATTTTAATAATGTATTAGTATCTAATGTTAACTAATGGACCTTATTGTAAAGTGTTACCAAATACTTAAATACTTTAAATGCTGACTGGTTCAGGGGGGTCGACAACTTTAGGCCTCTAAAATGTTTGAATTAAAATCACCAATACAATATCAGGGGGTAAAGATGTCATTAGAGTTCTTACAATTATGGCTGTGCTCTTGTTACCAGATGAGATATGATCGCCAGCGTTTGGCGCTGAGATTCTTCAGGACGTGGCCTTGATGCCATGAAGATGGTGAGTTTCCCCAATAGCTGCCACTACCGAGATCAAGAGACTGATCACAACTTCAATCTGTATTAGTCTATTTTGATAGGTATATATGTAATGTGTCTTCTCTTTTTCATTACAGCCCATCACTGACAGGCTTTCCTGTGTAAACCATCATATTTATCCAAATGAGGTTTGTAAATGCATGAATTCTTTATATTTTACATTAATCATTCATTTTGAATAAAAATTACTTATAGAAGAAAATGTGAGGCCTCTCACAAAATGCCATATTAAAGGAATATTCAGAGTGCAAGTCAAAACTGCTTCTTTTGGGCAATATTATGCTACAAATATCGTCTATTGAGCTAAAGTTAAATTGAACCTGGAATGTTGATTTATGTTACCAGATGCGATACTTAGTAATGGGCATGTACAATGGATTTTGAACTCTACTATTTTTATTGCAGGGTCTCTGGGATCCCCAGCTGAAGGCATGAAAACATCAGATCTTGGCCTGGACAGATGTACCAACAGTACACCACACCGACCTCTGCCCTAGCATGAATGGCTGATTACTACCATGTTCTGTGAGGGTTTTACTATAGCAAAACTGAGCACCTGTGACACTGGGATTTCTAGTTGTAAAGAATAATCACACAATGTTTTTTAGATGTTGCAAACCTTTCTCTCTCTTTCTCTCTTACAAACAACACAACAGTTAAACCTTTTCAAATTCTGTTCTGGTGGTGCACAAGTCCTATTCTACGAAACAGAAATTAAGATATTCATATGCTCACATTTAAGCTGCGGACACATTACTTTGAGCATGTGAATTTTCTTCGGACACTGCAACTGGCGTGATGTGACGTCTGCAGAGTCTTTTTATAAACATGAATTCAACATTGAACAAATAGTATATTCAAAATATAAAAATATACAGTCTACTCGACTTTACTACATTTTTTTTCTTTTTATTTAGCCATTAGGTCACACCTTCTTGTAGCGATTTTGTACTCTTTACACATAGTCGTGTGTGAATTTGCAGGTCAGAGTTCCAAACCAAACTTTTTGCAGTGACTTTACTGAAATATTCTCTACAGATTCCACTGTCACAGGAGCTCAGTTTTGCTACAATAATACTATATATTATACAGCACATGCATAATTTGAGACAATATCCTGATTAAATTTCCAGTCTCATTTTACCAATGACAAACCACGTCTATCTTATTAACTACTATTCATTTTGTGTATAATCAATATATAAACAAGTGATATTTAATTGTTAACGAGGGATTGGCTGGACCCTGCTGACCTAATCAGTATTTCTCGTCCAATGGTCATACTTTAATTTTCCGGTTTCTCTAGTATTGCATCCTTCTCATGGGCATTTAATGACTTTTCAGTGTGGGTTAAACCTCTTTTTAGACCCATAATATGTTTTTTTTTTTTTTAAGTAATTAAAAATAGTTTTGTCTATGCTATTGAAATTGTGGGTTACATCTTTGTCAACTTTTTCACCCAAGGAGTTTACATTCCTGGCAATACAAGAGCGAGGAACTTACATTTTAATTACAAAGGAAAACCAATTCATCTGCTATATTCTTCTGTCCTCCGTTTTCAAGGGTAAGATTTCTTTATAAACCATCTACTCACCCATATGTCTTATTTTTGTGGAACACAAAAGGAGAGTCACAGCCTCAGTCACCATTAGAAAAGAAACTGTGATAGTGAATTATGACTGAGACTGTCAGTCTCTTGATGTTCTGCCTTACATTTCCTTTTGTGCTCCAATAAAAATAACATGTACAAAAGAACATGACCAGTTTTGTTCATGAGTAAATATTTAACTTGAGACTGTTAAGCCTGTAATTTTCATGTAATCCTCTGTATTTGAATGTAAATGCCTTCTCTATTAGTCATATTGACGGTTTGTATAGGAGGATGTATGCTCTAAACATGCAGGCTATATGTAACTGTATTTTGTAAATATTAAAACAATGTTAACTGAATGTGATGTGTGATTATTACATAAGCATGCTCGTTTATCAATTAGTATTAAGTATTTGAGATTTTTAAAAACGAAAGTGTTAACTGTGTAAAACTTTAGCCCAACTGAAATCAGCATCGTTTCAGCATAAGGTAAGCAAACGAT
>VTFQ01000023.1:12163089-12316684 GCA_036281575.1 Ancherythroculter nigrocauda | reverse complement strand
CGTCTTCCGGGGCTTTTTGGGGGCCTTAACATGCTCAAAAACTCTTGAAAATTGGCACACACATTGGAATCCGCGGCCATTAGGACGCCGGAGAGGCTGGTACCCGGGCGTGGCAGGGGGGCTCGACAGCGCCCCCTTGAAAAAAGTCTGAAAATTTGGTCCATATATTAAACATGCTTGCACGTATTAGTATGAAACTCGGTACACATATAGACCTCATCGGGCCGAACAACTTTCGCGCTCTAAGTTAATCGCCACGCCAACAGGAAGTCAGCTATTAAGGGTTGTTTGAAAAACGCATGCTCTGGAATTTGATATACTCCTCCTAGACGATTAATCCGATCGCCACCAAACTCGGTCAGCATGAAGTCAAGACACTGATGATTAAAAATTGCCAGGGGATTTTTGATATCTCGAACGGTTTGGCCGTGGCGAGGCAACGAATTTATGGCGAGAAAAAGGAAACAGGAAATGTGTTATAACGTCTTAATACATATATTGATCTTTATGAAACTTCACGAGTGTGTTCGTTATAGGAGTCTGATCACATGGATGTGACTATTGTGAGTCAAAGTTATAGCGCCACCAACTGGCAGCAGGAAGTGTATCACTTTTTGAAATGTTTTGAGATCACCCTCTTATTTTTACCTGATTTGCTTCAAACTTCATCAGTGTAATGTCAATACACAGCAGATGTAGACCTATGACAGGATTTTTGATATTTGAAATATTGTTGCCATGGCAACAGGTCAAACTGTAATAATATTCTTGAGTGTTTTGAGGCTCTTAACATGCTTCAAATTGCATGAAACTCGACACACACATCAATATTGTCAACCAGTAGACATGGACAAAGCCATAGAAATGGGCGTGGTGGAGGGGCTCAGTAGCGCCACCTTTTGACAAAAGTGGGGGGGTTAGTTTTTCCTACAGTCACCAAACTCGGTACACATATTATTCTCATCAAGCCGGACAATTTTCTAATTTACATTCATTAGCTCCGACCAACAGGAAGTCAGCTATTTTGGTTTGAATGTTAATTTTTTGAAAAAACAGGCTATGAATTTTATACTACTACTCCTACAGGGTTTATCCAATTTACACCAAGCTTTTTTTAACTTGTTGCTAACACATTGAAGTTGTTTAATTGCAAACGGATTTTGGATATCTCAAACGGTTTGGCCGTGGCGAGGCAACGAATTTATGGCAAGAAAAGGGAAACAAAGTGTTATAACTTCTGCATACATTAATTGATTTTGATGAAACTTTGGCTTAGTCTTCGTTGTACAAGGCTGATCACATGGATTTGACTATTGTGATTCAAAGTCATAGCGCCACCAACTGGAAGCAGAAAATGTGTCACTTTCAGCATACATTGAGATCACCCTCTTATTTTTACCTGATTTGCTTCAAAATTCATCAGAATAATGTTAAAACTTGGCACATGTAATCCTTTGAAAATGGGCAGGAGGAGGGGCTCTATAGCGGCACCTTGTAGTGCAGTAAATGTGGAGTGAATTTGACATAGTCCTTTGATGTTTAACCGTTTTAAGTGCCTATTGCCCGCTGTGCACAGTTGCCCTGAAGCCACCGGGGTGGCGGTGCCACCGGGCTTGGGCCCGCCATCGCTGCTCGCAGCTATATTTAGGGCCCATTCGCGCAGTCTTGTTCTATTATTTTTTTTTTTTTTTTTTTTTTTTTTCCGTCTTCCGGGGCTTTTTGGGGGCCTTAACATGCTCAAAAACTCTTGAAAATTGGCACACACATTGGAATCCGCGGCCATTAGGACGCCGGAGAGGCTGGTACCCGGGCGTGGCAGGGGGGCTCGACAGCGCCCCCTTGAAAAAAGTCTGAAAATTTGGTCCATATATTAAACATGCTTGCACGTATTAGTATGAAACTCGGTACACATATAGACCTCATCGGGCCGAACAACTTTCGCGCTCTAAGTTAATCGCCACGCCAACAGGAAGTCAGCTATTAAGGGTTGTTTGAAAAACGCATGCTCTGGAATTTGATATACTCCTCCTAGACGATTAATCCGATCGCCACCAAACTCGGTCAGCATGAAGTCAAGACACTGATGATTAAAAATTGCCAGGGGATTTTTGATATCTCGAACGGTTTGGCCGTGGCGAGGCAACGAATTTATGGCGAGAAAAAGGAAACAGGAAATGTGTTATAACGTCTTAATACATATATTGATCTTTATGAAACTTCACGAGTGTGTTCGTTATAGGAGTCTGATCACATGGATGTGACTATTGTGAGTCAAAGTTATAGCGCCACCAACTGGCAGCAGGAAGTGTATCACTTTTTGAAATGTTTTGAGATCACCCTCTTATTTTTACCTGATTTGCTTCAAACTTCATCAGTGTAATGTCAATACACAGCAGATGTAGACCTATGACAGGATTTTTGATATTTGAAATATTGTTGCCATGGCAACAGGTCAAACTGTAATAATATTCTTGAGTGTTTTGAGGCTCTTAACATGCTTCAAATTGCATGAAACTCGACACACACATCAATATTGTCAACCAGTAGACATGGACAAAGCCATAGAAATGGGCGTGGTGGAGGGGCTCAGTAGCGCCACCTTTTGACAAAAGTGGGGGGTTAGTTTTTCCTACAGTCACCAAACTCGGTACACATATTATTCTCATCAAGCCGGACAATTTTCTAATTTACATTCATTAGCTCCGACCAACAGGAAGTCAGCTATTTTGGTTTGAATGTTAATTTTTTGAAAAAACAGGCTATGAATTTTATACTACTACTCCTACAGGGTTTATCCAATTTACACCAAGCTTTTTTAACTTGTTGCGAACACATTGAAGTTGTTTAATTGCAAACGGATTTTGGATATCTCAAACGGTTTGGCCGTGGCGAGGCAACGAATTTATGGCGAGAAAAGGGAAACAGGAAATGTGTTATAACTTCTGCATACATTGATTGATGTTTATGAAACTTCATGAGTGTGTTGGTTGTAGTAGTCTGATCACATGGATGTAACTATTGTGAGTCAAAGTTATAGCGCCACCAAATGGCAGCAAGAAGTGTATCACTTTTAAAATGCTTTGAGATCACCCTCTTATTTTTACCTGATTTGCTTCAAACTTCATCAGTGTAATGTCAATACACAGCAGATGTAGACCTATGACAGGATTTTTGATATTTGAAATATTGTTGCCATGGCAACAGGTCAAACTGTAATAATATTCTTGAGTGTTTTTGAGGCTCTTAACATGCTTCAAATTGCATGAAACTCGACACACACATCAATATTGTCAACCAGTAGACATGGACAAAGCCATAGAAATGGGCGTGGTGGAGGGGCTCAGTAGCGCCACCTTTTGACAAAAGTGGGGGGGTTAGTTTTTCCTACAGTCACCAAACTCGGTACACATATTATTCTCATCAAGCCGGACAATTTTCTAATTTACATTCATTAGCTCCGACCAACAGGAAGTCAGCTATTTTGGTTTGAATGTTAATTTTTTGAAAAAACAGGCTATGAATTTTATACTACTACTCCTACAGGGTTTATCCAATTTACACCAAGCTTTTTTTAACTTGTTGCTAACACATTGAAGTTGTTTAATTGCAAACGGATTTTGGATATCTCAAACGGTTTGGTCCGTGGCGAGGCAACGAATTTATGGCAAGAAAAGGGAAACAAAGTGTTATAACTTTTGCATACATTAATTGATTTTGATGAAACTTTGGCTTAGTCTTCGTTGTACAAGGCTGATCACATGGATTTGACTATTGTGATTCAAAGTCATAGCGCCACCAACTGGAAGCAGAAAATGTGTCACTTTCAGCATACATTGAAGATCACCCTCTTATTTTTACCTGATTTGCTTCAAAATTCATCAGAATAATGTTAAAACTTGGCACATGTAATCCTTTGAAAATGGGCAGGGAGGAAGGGGCTCTATAAGCGGCACCTTGTAGTGCAGTAAATGTGGAGTGAATTTGACATAGTCCTTTGATGTTTAACCGTTTTAAGTGCCTATTGCCCGCTGTGCACAGTTGCCCTGAAGCCACCGGGGTGGCGGTGCCACCGGGCTTGGGCCCGCCATCGCTGCTCGCAGCTATATTTAGGGCCCAAGCGAAAATTCGCGCAGGGCCCTCTTGTTCTTCTAAGGATTATTATATTATTATTATTTTTTTTTTTTTTTTTTTTTTTTTTTCCGTCTTCCGGGGCTTTTTGGGGGCCTTAACATGCTCAAAAACTCTTGAAAATTGGCACACACATTGGAATCCGTGGCCATTAGGACGCCGGAGAGGCTGGTACCCGGGCGTGGCAGGGGGGCTCGACAGCGCCCCCTTGAAAAAAGTCTGAAAATTTGGTCCATATATTAAACATGCTTGCACGTATTAGTATGAAACTCGGTACACATATAGACCTCATCGGGCCGAACAACTTTCGCGCTCTAAGTTAATCGCCACGCCAACAGGAAGTCAGCTATTAAGGGTTGTTTGAAAAACGCATGCTCTGGAATTTGATATACTCCTCCTAGACGATTAATCCGATCGCCACCAAACTCGGTCAGCATGAAGTCAAGACACTGATGATTAAAAATTGCCAGGGGATTTTTGATATCTCGAACGGTTTGGCCGTGGCGAGGCAACGAATTTATGGCGAGAAAAAGGAAACAGGAAATGTGTTATAACGTCTTAATACATATATTGATCTTTATGAAACTTCACGAGTGTGTTCGTTATAGGAGTCTGATCACATGGATGTGACTATTGTGAGTCAAAGTTATAGCGCCACCAACTGGCAGCAGGAAGTGTATCACTTTTTGAAATGTTTTGAGATCACCCTCTTATTTTTACCTGATTTGCTTCAAACTTCATCAGTGTAATGTCAATACACAGCAGATGTAGACCTATGACAGGATTTTTGATATTTGAAATATTGTTGCCATGGCAACAGGTCAAACTGTAATAATATTCTTGAGTGTTTTTGAGGCTCTTAACATGCTTCAAATTGCATGAAACTCGACACACACATCAATATTGTCAACCAGTAGACATGGACAAAGCCATAGAAATGGGCGTGGTGGAGGGGCTCAGTAGCGCCACCTTTTGACAAAAGTGGGGGGGTTAGTTTTTCCTACAGTCACCAAACTCGGTACACATATTATTCTCATCAAGCCGGACAATTTTCTAATTTACATTCATTAGCTCCGACCAACAGGAAGTCAGCTATTTTGGTTTGAATGTTAATTTTTTGAAAAAACAGGCTATGAATTTTATACTACTACTCCTACAGGGTTTATCCAATTTACACCAAGCTTTTTTTAACTTGTTGCGAACACATTGAAGTTGTTTAATTGCAAACGGATTTTGGATATCTCAAACGGTTTGGCCGTGGCGAGGCAACGAATTTATGGCGAGAAAAGGGAAACAGGAAATGTGTTATAACTTCTGCATACATTGATTGATGTTTATGAAACTTCAGGAGTGTGTTGGTTGTAGTAGTCTGATCACATGGATGTAACTATTGTGAGTCAAAGTTATAGCGCCACCAAATGGCAGCAAGAAGTGTATCACTTTTAAAATGCTTTGAGATCACCCTCTTATTTTTACCTGATTTGCTTCAAACTTCATCAGTGTAATGTCAATACACAGCAGATGTAGACCTATGACAGGATTTTTGATATTTGAAATATTGTTGCCATGGCAACAGGTCAAACTGTAATAATATTCTTGAGTGTTTTTGAGGCTCTTAACATGCTTCAAATTGCATGAAACTCGACACACACATCAATATTGTCAACCAGTAGACATGGACAAAGCCATAGAAATGGGCGTGGTGGAGGGGCTCAGTAGCGCCACCTTTTGACAAAAGTGGGGGGGTTAGTTTTTCCTACAGTCACCAAACTCGGTACACATATTATTCTCATCAAGCCGGACAATTTTCTAATTTACATTCATTAGCTCCGACCAACAGGAAGTCAGCTATTTTGGTTTGAATGTTAATTTTTTGAAAAAACAGGCTATGAATTTTATACTACTACTCCTACAGGGTTTATCCAATTTACACCAAGCTTTTTTTAACTTGTTGCTAACACATTGAAGTTGTTTAATTGCAAACGGATTTTGGATATCTCAAACGGTTTGGCCGTGGCGAGGCAACGAATTTATGGCAAGAAAAGGGAAACAAAGTGTTATAACTTCTGCATACATTAATTGATTTTGATGAAACTTTGGCTTAGTCTTCATTGTACAAGGCTGATCACATGGATTTGACTATTGTGATTCAAAGTCATAGCGCCACCAACTGGAAGCAGAAAATGTGTCACTTTCAGCATACATTGAGATCACCCTCTTATTTTTACCTGATTTGCTTCAAAATTCATCAGAATAATGTTAAAACTTGGCACATGTAATCCTTTGAAAATGGGCAGGGAGGAGGGGCTCTATAGCGGCACCTTGTAGTGCAGTAAATGTGGAGTGAATTTGACATAGTCCTTTGATGTTTAACCGTTTTAAGTGCCTATTGCCCGCTGTGCACAGTTGCCCTGAAGCCACCGGGGTGGCGGTGCCACCGGGCTTGGGCCCGCCATCGCTGCTCGCAGCTATATTTATTATTTTTTTTATTTTTTTTTTAATTTTTTTTCCGTCTTCCGGGGCTTTTTGGGGGCCTTAACATGCTCAAAAACTCTTGAAAATTGGCACACACATTGGAATCCGCGGCCATTAGGACGCCCAGAGGCTGGTATCCGGGCGTGGCAGGGGGGCTCGACAGCGCCCCCTTGAAAAAAGTCTGAAAATTTGGTCCATATATTAAACACGCTTGCACGTATTAGTATGAAACTCGGTACACATATAGACCTCATCGGGCCGAACAACTTTCGTACTCTAAGTTAAACGCCACGCCAACAGGAAGTCAGCTATTAAGGGTTGTTTGAAAAACGCATGCTCTGGAATTTGATATACTCCTCCTAGACGATTAATCCGATCGCCACCAAACTCGGTCAGCATGAAGTCAAGACACTGATGATTAAAAATTGCCAGGGGATTTTTGATATCTCGAACGGTTTGGCCGTGGCGAGGCAACGAATTTATGGCGAGAAAAAGGAAACAGGAAATGTGTTATAACGTCTGCATACATATATTGATCTTTATGAAACTTCACGAGTGTGTTGGTTGTAGTAGTCTGATCACATGGATGTGACTATTGTGAGTCAAAGTTATAGCGCCACCAACTGGCAGCAGGAAGTGTATCACTTTTTGAAATGCTTTGAGATCACCCTCTTATTTTTACCTGATTTGCTTCAAACTTCATCAATGTAATGGCAATACACAGCAGATGTAGACCTATGACAGGATTTTTGATATTTGAAATATTGTTGCCATGGCAACAGGTCAAACTGTAATAATATTCTTGAGTGTTTTTGAGGCTCTTAACATGCTTCAAATTGCATGAAACTCGACACACACATCAATATTGTCAACCAGTAGACATGGACAAAGCCATAGAAATGGGCGTGGTGGAGGGGCTCAGTAGCGCCACCTTTTGACAAAAGTGGGGGGGTTAGATTTCCTACAGTCACCAAACTCGGTACACATATTGTTCTCATCAAGCCGGACAATTTTCTAATTTACATTCATTAGCTCCGACCAACAGGAAGTCGGCTATTTTTGTTTGAATGTTAATTTTTTGAAAAAACAGGCTATGAATTTTATACTACTACTCCTACAGGGTTTATCCAATTTACACCAAGCTTTTTTTAACTTGTTGCTAACACATTGAAGTTGTTTAATTGCAAACGGATTTTGGATACCTCAAACGGTTTGGCCGTGGCGAGGCAACAAATTTATGGCGAGAAAAGGAAACAGGAAATGTGTTATAACGTCTGCATACATATATTGATCTTTATGAAACTTCAGGAGTGTGTTAGTTGTAGTAGTCTGATCACATGGATGTGACTATTGTGAGTCAAAGTTATAGCACCACCAACTGGCAGCAGGAAGTGTATCACTTTTTGAAATGCTTTGAGATCACCCTCTTATTTTTACCTGATTTGCTTCAAACTTCATCAGTGTAATGTCAATACACAGCAGATGTAGACCTATGACAGGATTTTTGATATTTGAAATATTGTTGCCATGGCAACAGGTCAAACTGTAATAATATTCTTGAGTGTTTTTGAGGCTCTTAACATGCTTCAAATTGCATGAAACTCGACACACACATCAATATTGTCAACCAGTAGACATGGACAAAGCCATAGAAATGGGCGTGGTGAAGGGGCTCAGTAGCGCCACCTTTTGTCAAAAGTGGGGGGGTTAGTTTTTCCTACAGTCACCAAACTCGGTACACATATTGTTCTCATCAAGCTGGACAATTTTCTAATTTACATTCATTAGCTCCGACCAACAGGAAGTCGGCTATTTTTGTTTGAATGTTAATTTTTTGAAAAAACAGGCTATGAATTTTATACTACTACTCCTACAGGGTTTATCCAATTTACACCAAGCTTTTTTTAACTTGTTGCTAACACATTGAAGTTGTTTAATTGCAAACGGATTTTGGATATCTCAAACGGTTTGGCCGTGGCGAGGCAACGAATTTATGGCAAGAAAAGGGAAACAAAGTGTTATAACTTCTGCATACATTAATTGATTTTGATGAAACTTTGGCTTAGTCTTCGTTGTACAAGGCTGATCACATGGATTTGACTATTGTGATTCAAAGTCATAGCGCCACCAACTGGAAGCAGAAAATGTGTCACTTTCAGCATACATTGAGATCACCCTCTTATTTTTACCTGATTTGCTTCAAAATTCATCAGAATAATGTTAAAACTTGGCACATGTAATCCTTTGAAAATGGGCAGGGAAGAGGGGCTCTATTGCGGCACCTTGTAGTGCAGTAAATGTGGAGTGAATTTGACATAGTCCTTTGATGTTTAACCATTTTAAGTGCCTATTGCCCGCTGTGCACAGTTGCCCTGAAGCCACCGGGGTGGCGGTGCCACCGGGCTTGGGCCCGCCATCGCTGCTCGCAGCTATATTTATTTATTTATTTATTTTTTTTTTTTCCGTCTTCCGGGGCTTTTTGGGGGCCTTAACATGCTCAAAAACTCTTGAAAATTGGCACACACATTGGAATCCGCGGCCATTAGGACGCCGGAGAGGCTGGTACCCGGGCGTGGCAGGGGGGCTCGACAGCGCCCCCTTGAAAAAAGTCTGAAAATTTGGTCCATATATTAAACATGCTTGCACGTATTAGTATGAAACTCGGTACACATATAGACCTCATCGGGCCGAACAACTTTCGCGCTCTAAGTTAATCGCCACGCCAACAGGAAGTCAGCTATTAAGGGTTGTTTGAAAAACGCATGCTCTGGAATTTGATATACTCCTCCTAGACGATTAATCCGATCGCCACCAAACTCGGTCAGCATGAAGTCAAGACACTGATGATTAAAAATTGCCAGGGGATTTTTGATATCTCGAACGGTTTGGCCGTGGCGAGGCAACGAATTTATGGCGAGAAAAAGGAAACAGGAAATGTGTTATAACGTCTTAATACATATATTGATCTTTATGAAACTTCACGAGTGTGTTCGTTATAGGAGTCTGATCACATGGATGTGACTATTGTGAGTCAAAGTTATAGCGCCACCAACTGGCAGCAGGAAGTGTATCACTTTTTGAAATGTTTTGAGATCACCCTCTTATTTTTACCTGATTTGCTTCAAACTTCATCAGTGTAATGTCAATACACAGCAGATGTAGACCTATGACAGGATTTTTGATATTTGAAATATTGTTGCCATGGCAACAGGTCAAACTGTAATAATATTCTTGAGTGTTTTTGAGGCTCTTAACATGCTTCAAATTGCATGAAACTCGACACACACATCAATATTGTCATCCAGTAGACATGGACAAAGCCATAGAAATGGGCGTGGTGGAGGGGCTCAGTAGCGCCACCTTTTGACAAAAGTGGGGGGGTTAGTTTTTCCTACAGTCACCAAACTCGGTACACATATTATTCTCATCAAGCCGGACAATTTTCTAATTTACATTCATTAGCTCCGACCAACAGGAAGTCGGCTATTTTTGTTTGAATGTTAATTTTTTGAAAAAACAGGCTATGAATTTTATACTACTACTCCTACAGGGTTTATCCAATTTACACCAAGCTTTTTTTAACTTGTTGCTAACACATTGAAGTTGTTTAATTGCAAACGGATTTTGGATACCTCAAACGGTTTGGCCGTGGCGAGGCAACAAATTTATGGCGAGAAAAAGGAAACAGGAAATGTGTTATAACGTCTGCATACATATATTGATCTTTATGAAACTTCAGGAGTGTGTTAGTTGTAGTAGTCTGATCACATGGATGTGACTATTGTGAGTCAAAGTTATAGCACCACCAACTGGCAGCAGGAAGTGTATCACTTTTTGAAATGCTTTGAGATCACCCTCTTATTTTTACCTGATTTGCTTCAAACTTCATCAGTGTAATGTCAATACACAGCAGATGTAGACCTATGACAGGATTTTTGATATTTGAAATATTGTTGCCATGGCAACAGGTCAAACTGTAATAATATTCTTGAGTGTTTTTGAGGCTCTTAACATGCTTCAAATTGCATGAAACTCGACACACACATCAATATTGTCAACCAGTAGACATGGACAAAGCCATAGAAATGGGCGTGGTGAAGGGGCTCAGTAGCGCCACCTTTTGTCAAAAGTGGGGGGGTTAGTTTTTCCTACAGTCACCAAACTCGGTACACATATTGTTCTCATCAAGCTGGACAATTTTCTAATTTACATTCATTAGCTCCGACCAACAGGAAGTCGGCTATTTTTGTTTGAATGTTAATTTTTTGAAAAAACAGGCTATGAATTTTATACTACTACTCCTACAGGGTTTATCCAATTTACACCAAGCTTTTTTTAACTTGTTGCTAACACATTGAAGTTGTTTAATTGCAAACGGATTTTGGATATCTCAAACGGTTTGGCCGTGGCGAGGCAACGAATTTATGGCAAGAAAAGGGAAACAAAGTGTTATAACTTCTGCATACATTAATTGATTTTGATGAAACTTTGGCTTAGTCTTCGTTGTACAAGGCTGATCACATGGATTTGACTATTGTGATTCAAAGTCATAGCGCCACCAACTGGAAGCAGAAAATGTGTCACTTTCAGCATACATTGAGATCACCCTCTTATTTTTACCTGATTTGCTTCAAAATTCATCAGAATAATGTTAAAACTTGGCACATGTAATCCTTTGAAAATGGGCAGGGAAGAGGGGCTCTATTGCGGCACCTTGTAGTGCAGTAAATGTGGAGTGAATTTGACATAGTCCTTTGATGTTTAACCATTTTAAGTGCCTATTGCCCGCTGTGCACAGTTGCCCTGAAGCCACCGGGGTGGCGGTGCCACCGGGCTTGGGCCCGCCATCGCTGCTCGCAGCTATATTTATTTATTTATTTATTTTTTTTTTTTTCCGTCTTCCGGGGCTTTTTGGGGGCCTTAACATGCTCAAAAACTCTTGAAAATTGGCACACACATTGGAATCCGCGGCCATTAGGACGCCGGAGAGGCTGGTACCCGGGCGTGGCAGGGGGGCTCGACAGCGCCCCCTTGAAAAAAGTCTGAAAATTTGGTCCATATATTAAACATGCTTGCACGTATTAGTATGAAACTCGGTACACATATAGACCTCATCGGGCCGAACAACTTTCGCGCTCTAAGTTAATCGCCACGCCAACAGGAAGTCAGCTATTAAGGGTTGTTTGAAAAACGCATGCTCTGGAATTTGATATACTCCTCCTAGACGATTAATCCGATCGCCACCAAACTCGGTCAGCATGAAGTCAAGACACTGATGATTAAAAATTGCCAGGGGATTTTTGATATCTCGAACGGTTTGGCCGTGGCGAGGCAACGAATTTATGGCGAGAAAAAGGAAACAGGAAATGTGTTATAACGTCTTAATACATATATTGATCTTTATGAAACTTCACGAGTGTGTTCGTTATAGGAGTCTGATCACATGGATGTGACTATTGTGAGTCAAAGTTATAGCGCCACCAACTGGCAGCAGGAAGTGTATCACTTTTTGAAATGTTTTGAGATCACCCTCTTATTTTTACCTGATTTGCTTCAAACTTCATCAGTGTAATGTCAATACACAGCAGATGTAGACCTATGACAGGATTTTTGATATTTGAAATATTGTTGCCATGGCAACAGGTCAAACTGTAATAATATTCTTGAGTGTTTTTGAGGCTCTTAACATGCTTCAAATTGCATGAAACTCGACACACACATCAATATTGTCATCCAGTAGACATGGACAAAGCCATAGAAATGGGCGTGGTGGAGGGGCTCAGTAGCGCCACCTTTTGACAAAAGTGGGGGGGTTAGTTTTTCCTACAGTCACCAAACTCGGTACACATATTATTCTCATCAAGCCGGACAATTTTCTAATTTACATTCATTAGCTCCGACCAACAGGAAGTCAGCTATTTTGGTTTGAATGTTAATTTTTTGAAAAAACAGGCTATGAATTTTATACTACTACTCCTACAGGGTTTATCCAATTTACACCAAGCTTTTTTTAACTTGTTGCGAACACATTGAAGTTGTTTAATTGCAAACGGATTTTGGATATCTCAAACGGTTTGGCCGTGGCGAGGCAACGAATTTATGGCGAGAAAAGGGAAACAGGAAATGTGTTATAACTTCTGCATACATTGATTGATGTTTATGAAACTTCAGGAGTGTGTTGGTTGTAGTAGTCTGATCACATGGATGTAACTATTGTGAGTCAAAGTTATAGCGCCACCAAATGGCAGCAAGAAGTGTATCACTTTTAAAATGCTTTGAGATCACCCTCTTATTTTTACCTGATTTGCTTCAAACTTCATCAGTGTAATGTCAATACACAGCAGATGTAGACCTATGACAGGATTTTTGATATTTGAAATATTGTTGCCATGGCAACAGGTCAAACTGTAATAATATTCTTGAGTGTTTTTGAGGCTCTTAACATGCTTCAAATTGCATGAAACTCGACACACACATCAATATTGTCAACCAGTAGACATGGACAAAGCCATAGAAATGGGCGTGGTGGAGGGGCTCAGTAGCGCCACCTTTTGACAAAAGTGGGGGGGTTAGTTTTTCCTACAGTCACCAAACTCGGTACACATATTATTCTCATCAAGCCGGACAATTTTCTAATTTACATTCATTAGCTCCGACCAACAGGAAGTCAGCTATTTTGGTTTGAATGTTAATTTTTTGAAAAAACAGGCTATGAATTTTATACTACTACTCCTACAGGGTTTATCCAATTTACACCAAGCTTTTTTTAACTTGTTGCTAACACATTGAAGTTGTTTAATTGCAAACGGATTTTGGATATCTCAAACGGTTTGGCCGTGGCGAGGCAACGAATTTATGGCAAGAAAAGGGAAACAAAGTGTTATAACTTCTGCATACATTAATTGATTTTGATGAAACTTTGGCTTAGTCTTCGTTGTACAAGGCTGATCACATGGATTTGACTATTGTGATTCAAAGTCATAGCGCCACCAACTGGAAGCAGAAAATGTGTCACTTTCAGCATACATTGAGATCACCCTCTTATTTTTACCTGATTTGCTTCAAAATTCATCAGAATAATGTTAAAACTTGGCACATGTAATCCTTTGAAAATGGGCAGGGAGGAGGGGCTCTATAACGGCACCTTGTAGTGCAGTAAATGTGGAGTGAATTTGACATAGTCCTTTGATGTTTAACCGTTTTAAGTGCCTATTGCCCGCTGTGCACAGTTGCCCTGAAGCCACCGGGGTGGCGGTGCCACCGGGCTTGGGCCCGCCATCGCTGCTCGCAGCTATATTTATTATTATTATTTTATTTTATTTTTTTTTTCCGTCTTCCGGGGCTTTTTGGGGGCCTTAACATGCTCAAAAACTCTTGAAAATTGGCACACACATTGGAATCCGCGGCCAATAGGACACCTCAGAGGCTGGTATCTGGGCGTGGCAGGGGGGCTTGACAGCGCCCCCTTGAAAAAAGTCTGAAAATTTGGTCCATATATTAAACACGCTTGCACGTATTAGTATGAAACTCGGTACACATATAGACCTCATCGGGCCGAACAACTTTCGTACTCTAAGTTAAACGCCACGCCAACAGGAAGTCAGCTATTAAGGGTTGTTTGAAAAACGCATGCTCTGGAATTTGATATACTCCTCCTAGACGATTAATCCGATCGCCACCAAACTCGGTCAGCATGAAGTCAAGACACTGATGATTAAAAATTGCCAGGGGATTTTTGATATCTCGAACGGTTTGGCCGTGGCGAGGCAACGAATTTATGGCAAGAAAAAGGAAACAGGAAATGTGTTATAACGTCTGCATACATATATTGATCTTTATGAAACTTCACGAGTGTGTTGGTTGTAGTAGTCCAATCACATGGATGTGACTATTGTGAGTCAAAGTTATAGCGCCACCAACTGGCAGCAGGAAGTGTATCACTTTTTGAAATGCTTTGAGATCACCCTCTTATTTTTACCTGATTTGCTTCAAACTTCATCAGTGTAATGTCAATACACAGCAGATGTAGACCTATGACAGGATTTTTGATATTTGAAATATCGTTGCCATGGCGACAGGTCAAACTGTAATAATATTCTTGAGTGTTTTTGAGGCTCTTAACATGCTTCAAATTGCATGAAACTCGACACACACATCAATATTGTCAACCAGTAGAAATGGACAAAGCCATAGAAATGGGCGTGGTGGAGGGGCTCAGTAGCGCCACCTTTTGACAAAAGTGGGGGGGTTAGTTTTTCCTACAGTCACCAAACTCGGTACATATATTGATCTCATCAAGCCGGACAATTTTCTAATTTACATTCATTAGCTCCGACCAACAGGAAGTCGGCTATTTTTGTTTGAATGTTAATTTTTTGAAAAAACAGGCTATGAATTTTATACTACTACTCCTACAGGGTTTATCCAATTTACACCAAGCTTTTTTTTAACTTGTTGCTAACACATTGAAGTTGTTTAATTGCAAACGGATTTTGGATATCTCAAACGGTTTGGCCGTGGCGAGGCAACGAATTTATGGCAAGAAAAGGGAAACAAAGTGTTATAACTTCTGCATACATTAATTGATTTTGATGAAACTTTGGCTTAGTCTTCGTTGTACAAGGCTGATCACATGGATTTGACTATTGTGATTCAAAGTCATAGCGCCACCAACTGGAAGCAGAAAATGTGTCACTTTCAGCATACATTGAGATCACCCTCTTATTTTTACCTGATTTGCTTCAAAATTCATCAGAATAATGTTAAAACTTGGCACATGTAATCCTTTGAAAATGGGCAGGGAGGAGGGGCTCTATAGCGGCACCTTGTAGTGCAGTAAATGTGGAGTGAATTTGACATAGTCCTTTGATGTTTAACCGTTTTAAGTGCCTATTGCCCGCTGTGCACAGTTGCCCTGAAGCCACCGGGGTGGCGGTGCCACCGGGCTTGGGCCCGCCATCGCTGCTCGCAGCTATATTTATTAATGGTGCTTGCCAAAGGCAAAGCTCCATTCTTATTCTCCTGCATACTTATTAATGGTGCTTGCCAAAGGCAAAGCTCCATTCTTAAACTTCTGCATACTTATTATTAATGGTGCTTGCCAAAGGCAAAGCTCCATTCTTAATCTTCTGCATACTTAGTATTAATGGTGCTTGCCAAAGGCAAAGCTCCATTCTTATTCTCCTGCATACTTATTAATGGTGCTTGCCAAAGGCAAAGCTCCATTCTTAATCTTCTGCATACTTATTATTAATGGTGCTTGCCAAAGGCAAAGCTCCATTCTTAATCTTCTGCATACTTATTATTAATGGTGCTTGCCAAAGGCAAAGCATCAGTATTATTATTGCTCATACTTATTATTATAATTATTTTTCTGGACAAAAGTTTGGCGCGCTACTCCTCCCGCAGTTTTTGTCCTAGACCCATGAATGAGGTGTCAAATCGACCGGCTCATTGAGGAGACCTGTGCTATGACTTTTCTAAGCGATCGGACCAACGATGTTCGTACAGCGGACGAAAAAGCGGCCAAAAAAGTCCCATAGACTTGCATTGAAAAAATCAAATTCACGAACATTCCGTCTCTCTCAACTGTCACTTTCTCACACACACTCACACATGCAGGCCCTTAGAAGCCTTTCTCTCTCAGACACAGACACTCATTTTCTTCCACTTTTATTTCTGCGCGCTACTCCTCCCGCAGCGTTTGTCCTAGACCCATGAATGAGGTGTCAAATCGACCGGCTCATTGAAGAGATGTGTGTTATGACTGTTATAAGCGATCGGACCAACGATGTTCGCACAGGGGGCGAAAAAGCGGCCAAAAAAGTCCCAATGACTTTCAATGGCGGAATCTTCAGAAATTTGAATTTCAACTGTCACTTTCTCACACACACCCACACACGCAGGCCCTTAGAACCCTTTCTCTCACTCACTCACTATTGATCACAGTGTCATAGAGACAAGGGGGCAGGCTCATTTCACTCAGGCAACCAATCAGTGTCTCAGGATCATTGTGAAGCTATCAAGCCATGCCCTAGCAACCATATAAAGCACCATAGCAACAAGTTCCATAGACTTCCATTGAAAAAGATCAAAGGAATATCTTTGGATAGGAGTGTCATAGAAACATGAGGGTGGGCTCATTTCACTCGGGGCAGCAAACAGCCAATCACAAAATCACCTTAAACACTTCATAGCCACGCCCTAGTAACCATTTAGAGCACCCTAGCAACCCAAATCAAAGAGGGATATCTTCAAATCTGAATATCATAGAGGCATGGGGGTTGGTTTATATCATTCATACTGGCAAGCAGCCTTTGGTTTATCATCATTGGCAGCTGCCAGGCCACTCCCTAGCAACCAAACAGAGTACCTTAGCAACCGTTTAGCAAGATCTATATCTCTGCATCAGAGCATCATAGAGACATGGCGGTTGGCTCTTGTGACTCATGCTAGCAAACTGGACTTCCAACATGCTACACATGCTAGCAATGAATAGCTACATGCTAATAGTGATTAGCTAATTGCTAAAGTGGACTGAGAACATGCTAAGAACTCTATAGAAACTCCATAGTAACTATCTGTGACAACTACCAACCACCTAGTAACACCATAGCAACCACCAAGGTTACAATAGCAACCGCCTAGCAAACACCCAGAACACCCTAGCAACCACCTAGCAACACCGTAGTGACCACCCCAGGTACCTTAGCAACTGCCTAGCAACACCCTAGCAACCACCCAGGTTACCATAGCAACCGCCTAGCAACCACCCAGAACACCCTAGCAACCGCCTAGCAACACCGTAGTGACCACCCCAGGTACTTTAGCAACTGCCTAGCAACACCCTAGCAACCACCCAGGTTACCATAGCAACCGCCTAGCAACCACCCAGAACACCCTAGCAACCGCCTTGCAACACCTTAGCAACCGCTCCAAGTACCTTAGCAACTGCCTAGCAACACCCTAGCAACCACCCAGGTTACCATAGCAACCGCCTAGCAACCGCCTAGCAACACCATAGTGACCACCCCAGGTACCTTAGTGACTGCCTAGCAACACCCTAGCAACCACCAAGGTTACCATAGCAACCGCCTAGAAACCACCAAGAACACCCTAGCAACACCTTAGCAACCACTCCGAGTACCTTAGCAACTGCCCAGCAACACCCTAGCAACCACTCAGGTTACCATAGCATCCACATAGTAACCATCCAGAAAACCCTAGCAACCACCTAGCAACACCTTAGCAACCACTCCAAGTACCTTAGCAACTGCCTAGCAACACCCTAGCAACCACTCAGGTTACCATAGCAACCACCTAGCATCCACCCAGAACACCCTAGCAACCGCCTAGCAACACCTTAGCAACTGCCCAAGTACCTTAGCAACCGCCTAGCAACCACACAGAACACCCTAGCAACCGCCTAGCAACACCTTAGCAACCACCCCAAGTACCTTAGCAACCGCCTAGCAACCGAGTGCCGAGTTTTGCCACTGCAAGCACCATTCACATTTTCTTCAGGAAATGTACATTCTAGTTAATGGTGCTTGCCAAAGGCAAAGCTCCATTCTTATTCGTCTGCATACTTATTAATGGTGCTTGCCAAAGGCAAAGCTCCATTCTTAATCTTCTGCATACTTATTATTAATGGTGCTTGCCAAAGGCAAAGCTCCATTCTTATTCTCCTGCATACTTATTATTAATGGTGCTTGCCAAAGGCAAAGCTCCATTCTTATTCTCCTGCATACTTATTATTCTTCTTCTTCCACTTTTTTTCTGCGCGCTACTCCTCCCGCAGTTTTTGTCCTAGACCCATGAATGAGGTGTCAAATCGACCGGCTCATTGAGGACAGGTGTGCTATGACTTTTCTAAGCGATCGGACCAACGATGTTCGCACAGCGGACGAAAAAGCGGCCAAAAAAGTCCCATTGACTTACATTGAAAATTTCAAATTCACGAACATTCCGTCTCTCTCAACTGTCACTTTCTCACACACACTCACACATGCAGGCCCTTAAAAGCCTTTCTCTCTCAGACACAGACACTCATTTTCTTCCACTTTTATTTCTGCGCGCTACTCCTCCCGCAGCGTTTGTCCTAGACCCATGAATGAGGTGTCAAATCGACCGGCTCATTGAGGAGATATGTGTTATGATTTTTATAAGCGATCGGACCAACGATGTTCGCACAGGGGGGCGAAAAAGCGGCCAAAAAAGTCCCATTGACTTTCAATGGCGGAATCTTCAGAAATTTGAATTTCAACTGTCATTTTCTCACACACACTCACACACGCAGGCCCTTAGAAGCCTTTCTCTCTCAGACACAGACACTCATTTTCTTCCACTTTTATTTCTGCGCGCTACTCCTCCCGCAGCGTTTGTCCTAGACCCATGAATGAGGTGTCAAATCGATCGGCTCATTGAGGAGAGGTGTGCTATGACTTTTATAAGCGATCGGGTGTACGATGTTCGTCAGGCGGGCGAAAAAGTAGCGAAAAAAATCCCATAGACTTTGCATTGCGACAAACTTTGACGAGTCATTGTTCCGAGCGAGAATTTCGTAGAAACATGTGGGTTACCACGTTTGAAGAGGCTGGCAAGCTCTGTCAGCCCATACCTCAATATGGGGTGTAAGTTGTACCCCTGGGGCGCAAGAGCTGCCCAAAATTGCCCCATAGACATACTATGGTGAAGCCGTGCCCATGAACCAGGAAGTACTGTGTTTTTCCTACTATGGGAAATTACATAGGGATTTTGTATTGAACATAACTCTGGATTGCAGTGTCATAGAGACAAGGGGGTGGGCTCATTTTACTCAGGCAACCAATCAGTCTCTCCGGATCATTGTGAAGCTATCAAGCCACGCCCTAGCAACCATATAGAGCACCTTAGTAACATGCTCCATAGACTTCCATTGAAAAAGATCAAAGGAATATCTTTGGATAGGAGTGTCGTACAAACATGAGGGTGGGCTCATTTGACTCGAGGCAGCAAACTGCCAATCACAAATCACCTTAAAGACATCATAGCCACGCCTTAGCAACCATTTAGAGCACCCTAGCAACCCAAAGCATAGGCAGATATCTTCAAATCTGAATATCATAGAGGCATAGGGATTGGTTTATAGCATTCATACTGGCAAGCAGCCTTTGGTTTATCATTACTGGCAGCTGCCAAGCCACTCCCTAGCAACCAAACAGAGTACCTTAGCAACCGTTTAGCAATATCTATATCTCTGCATCAGAGCATCATAGAGACATGGCGGTTGGCTCTTTTGACTCATGCTAGCAAACTGGACTTCCAACATGCTACACATGCTAGCAGTTAATAGCTACATGCTAATAGTGATTAGCTAAGTGCTAAAGTGGGCTGAGAACACGCCAGGAACTCTATAGAAACTCCACAGTAACTATCTGTGACAACTACCAACCACCTAGCAACACCCTAGCAACCACCCAGGTTACCATAGCAACCGCCTAGCAACCACCCAGAACACCATAGCAACCGCCTAGCAACACCTTAGCAACCACCCGAGTCGAATTTTGCCACTGCAAGCACCATTCACATTTTCTTCAGGAAATGTACATTCTAGTATTGTAATTACTATTCACCTGAACAAAACTTTGGCGCGTAACTCGTCCCGCACCGTTTGTCGTAGACCCACGAATGAGGTGTCAAATCGACCGGCTTATTGAGGAGAGGTGTGCTATGACTTTTCTAAGCGATCGGGTGTACGATGTTCGCACAGCGTACGAAAAAACGGCTGAAAAAACTCCCATAGACTTAACATGGGGGCCAAATCTGTGAGATCATATCTTTGGTTTAGAAGGTCATAGAGACTTGGGGCTGGGCTCTTTTGATTCGGCCAGCCAATAAGTAGTGAAACAGCAACTTCATAGCCACGCCCTAGCAACCAATTACAGCACCCTAGCAACCGGTGCTGAATTTTGCCACTGCAAGCACCATTCACATTTTCTTCAGGAAATGTACATTCTAGTATTGTAATTACTATTCACCTGAATAAAACTTTGGCGCGTAACTCGTCCCGCACCGTTTGTCGTAGACCCACGAATGAGGTGTCAAATCGACCGGCTTATTGAGGAGAGGTGTGCTATGACTTTTCTAAGGAATCGGGTGTACGATGTTCGCACAGCGTACGAAAAATCGGCTGAAAAAAGTCCCATAGACTTAACATTGGGACAAAATCTAAGATATCATATCTTTGGATCAGAAGATCTTAGAGACTTGGGGCTGGGCTCTTTTGACTCGGCCTATCAAGCAGCCAATAAGTACTTCATAGCCATACCCTAGCAACCAATTACAGCACCCTAGCAACCGAGTCCGGTGTTTTGCCACTGCAAGCACCATTCACATTTTCTTCAGGAAATGTACATTCTAGTTAATGGTGCTTGCCAAAGGCAAAGCTCCATTCTTATTATTGCTCATACTTATTATTAATGGTGCTTGCCAAAGGCAAAGCTCCATTCTTATTCTCTTGCATACTTATTCTGCTTCTTCTTCTTCTTCTGGACAAAACTTCGGCGCGTAACTTGTCCCGCAGCTTTTGTCCTAGACCCATGAATGAGGTGTCAAATCGACCGGCTCATTGAGGAGAGGTGTGCTATGACTTTTATAAGCGATCGGACCAACGATGTTCGCACAGCGGACGAAAAAGCGGCCAAAAAAGTCCCATTGACTTACATTGAAAAATTCAAATTCACGAACATTCCGTCTCTCTCAACTGTCACTTTCTCACACACACTCACACACGCAGGCCCTTAGAAGCCTTTCTCTCTCAGACACAGACACTCATTTTCTTCCACTTTTATTTCTGCGCACTACTCCTCCCGCAGCGTTTGTCCTAGACCCATGAATGAGGTGTCAAATCGACCGGCTCATTGAGGAGAGGTGTGCTATGACTTTTATAAGCGATCGGACCAACGATGTTCACACAGTAGACGAAAAAGCGGCCAAAAAAGTCCCATAGACTTCCATTGAAAAATTTAAATTCACGAACATTCCGTCTCTCTCAACTGTCACTTTCACACTCACACACGCATGCAGGCCCTTAGAAGCCTTTCTCTCACACACACACACACACACTCATTTGACTTCTGATCAAGCAGCCAATAGGTAATGACCTCAAATCTTCATCATAGCCACACCCTAGCAACCACTTAGAGCACACTAGCAACCACTCCATGGACTCAAAATGGAGGGTGTAAAAAAAATTTAAATATTGAAAAAAAAATACCTTAAAAGTTGTTCAAAAGAAGTCCTTGGCAATCCTGATGATTTTTGACATAAAATTAAAATCGATAATTTTGACCCATACAATGTATTGTTGGCTATTTCTACAAATATACCCGTGTGACTTAAGACTGGTTTTGTGGTCCAGGTGTAAACAGGTGTATATGTTTGCTTCATTACTGATGATTGACAAGAATATTAATTTTTATACATATATGCATACTTTATATTAATAATAGAGATGTTAAACCAGGGCTTAATGCTTTGAAAAAATTAGGAGCGTGTTTAGAAACTTTATGGGTGCAATGAAAACTTGGCAAAATATGTGTCTTTCTTTAACTATTTCTTAATATATATATACACACTCACACACACTATAATAAACAGATCTTTCCATACTAGTAGGTGGTATTATTATATTTTTCATTAATATTTTGAATTCAGTCTGCTTTCATTTTAATTTTAAAAGTTTTAGTAATTTTGTTGTTCTTGCCATTTTTTTTTTTTTTTTTTTTTTTTTTTGTTATTTTTAAACGTCTGTTTAGTTCTTTATTAATTTTTATTTCAGTTTCCATTTAGTACATCAGGTTAATTAAACTAAATAACTGGTTATTTTCAATTACAAATAAATATAAGAAATGTACGTTTTATTCAGTTAACATTTATTTCAAGTAATGAAAAATGTTTTTTTCATGATTATAGATTTTGTTAGTCTTTCCTTCCTGTGATGGGGCATCCCAGACAAAAGCTAGAAGTTTACTTTAAATTAATTATACATTAAATTTAAATTAGATTAAATAAGGTTTGTGTAACTAGGGTGGAAATTGGACACATTGCGTGACTTTTACTCATAAACAAGCCCGAAATGCACCGGGACACTTATTTTGAAATGTCTAAAGCTTTATTTTTTCAGACAGCTCATTCAAATTCAAATGAGGGAGATAAAATATGCATTCTACATTCATACAACATATTAAAATATAAACAATGTAATGTAAACATTGTCATAATTAATCAGCATTTAGTTCATATGCGATTGCTTCTCATAAATGTGTGCTTTTATCTGATTGTGATCTGCTCTGAAGCAGTCTGAAGAACGCACAACAGCGCCACGTTCAGGCTTTGAAACGTGAAGCGCTCACATTTATTTTATTAAATCAAAGCTTAAATTAACATTATTGTTATGATTTGTACAACATTATTATTATGATTTATTACTTTAATTACGGATTTGACTCGTCACAAAAGTCTGTGTAAATAATATAGCGAAGGTGTGATTCTATTGGTTGTACAATAAAAGCTCGCTGCTGATTGGCTGCGAAATCGACGACACTGAGCTGTTTGCAAAGGATCGTCCCACACTATTCTCTTGAGGTGAGTGAGACGGCTGTCTTTTAATACGCTGTATTATAAAGCCTTATAATGTGAAATGTACCTCTTTATTTTAAATGCATGTAGGCAATATTATTCGTTTTATAAAAAAGTCCCATAGACTTAACATTGGGACAAAATCTGTGAGATCATATCTTTGGTTTAGAAGGTCATAGAGACTTGGGGCTGGGCTCTTTTGACTCGGCCTATCAAGCCGCCAATAAGTAGTGACTTCATAGCCACGCCCTAGCAACCAATTACAGCACCCTAGCAACCGAGTGGTGAATTTTGCCACTGCAAGCACCATTCACATTTTCTTCAGGAAATGTACATTCTAGTTCTTCTTCTTCTTCTTCTGGACACAATTTCTGCGCGCTACTCCTCCCGCAGTTTTTGTCCTAGACCCATGAATGAGGTGTCAAATCGACCGGCTTATTGAGGAGAGGTGTGCTATGACTTTTATAAGCGATCGGACCAACGATGTTCGCACAGCGGACGAAAAAGCGGCCAAAAAAGTCCCATTGACTTACATTGAAAAATTCAAATTCACGAACATTCCGTCTCTCTCAACTGTCACTTTCTCACACACACTCACACACGCAGGCCCTTAGAAGCCTTTGTCTCTCAGACACAGACACTTATTTTCTTCCACTTTTATTTCTGCGCGCTATTTCTCCCGCAGCGTTTGTCCTAGACCCATGAATGAGGTGTCAAATCGACCGGCTTATTGAGGAGAGGTGTGCTATTTTTTTTTTAAGCGATCGGACCAACGATGTTCGCACAGGGGGCGAAAAAGCGGCCAAAAAAGTCCCATTGACTTTCAATGGCGGAATCTTCAGAAATTTGAATTTCAACTGTCACTTTCTCACACACACTCACACACGCAGGCCCTTAGAAGCCTTTCTCTCTCAGACACAGACACTCATTTTCTTCCACTTTTTTTTCTGCGCGCTACTCCTCCCGCAGTTTTTGTCCTAGACCCATGAATGAGGTGTCAAATCGACCGGCTCATTGAGGAGAGGTGTGCTATGACTTTTATAAGCGATCGGGTGTACGATGTTCTTCCGGCGGGCGAAAAAGTAGCGAAAAAAATCCCATAGACTTTGCATTGGGACAAACTTTGACGAGTAATAGCTCCTAACTAGAATTTCATAGAAACATGTGGGTTACCAGGTTTGAAGAGCCTGATAGGCTCTCTCAGACCATACCTCAAAATGGGGTGTAAGTTGTACCCCTGGGGCGCAAGAGCTGCCCAAAGTTGCCCCATAGACATACTATGGTGAAGCCGTGCCCATGAACCAGGAAGTACTGTGTTTTTCCTACTATGGGAAATTACATAGGGATTTTGTATTGAACATAACTCTGGATCACAATGTCATAGAGACAAGGGGGTGGGCTCATATTACTCAGGCAACCAATCAGTCTCTCAGGATCATTGTGAAGCTATCAAGCCACGCCCTAGCAACCATATAGAGCACCATAGCAACAAGTTCCATAGACTTCCATTGAAAAAGATCAAATTAATATCTTTGGATAGGAGTGTCATAGAAACATGAGGGTGTGCTCATTTGACTCGGGGCAGCAAACGGCCAATCACGAATCACCTTCAAGACATCATAGCCACGCCCTAGCAACCATTCAGAGCACCCTAGCAACCCAAAGCATAGAGGGGATATCTTCAAATCTGAACATCATAGAGGAATGGGGGTTGGTTTATAGCATTCATACTGGCAAGCAGCCTTTGGTTTATCATTACTGGCAGCTGCCAAGCCACTCCCTAGCAACCAAACAGAGTACCCTAGCAACCGTTTAGCAAGATCTATATCTCTGCATCAGAACATCGTAAAGACATGGGGGTTGGTTTATATTGACAAGCAGCCTTTGGAGTATCATCATTGGTAGCTACCAGGCCACTCCCTAGCAACCAACCAGATTACCCTAGCAACCGTTTTTCAAGATCCATATCTCTGCATCAGAACATCATAAAGACATGGGGGTTGGTTTATATTGTCAAGCAGCCTTTGGAGTATCATCATTGGCAACTGCCAAGCCACTCCCTAGCAACCAAACAGAGTACCCTAGCAACCATTTAGCGATGCCTATATCTCTGCATCAGAACATCGTAGAGACATGGGGGTTGGCTTTTTTGACTCATGCTAGCAAACTGTACTTGCAACATGCTACACATGCTAGCAGTTAATAGCTACATGCTAATAGTGATTAGCTAAGTGCTAAAGTGGGCTGAGAACATGCTAAGAACTCTATAGAAACTCCATAGTAACTATCTGTGCCAACTACCAACCACCTAGTAACACCATAGCAACCACCCTGGTTACCATAGCAACCGCCCAGAACACCCTAGCAACCGCCTAGCAACACAGTAGTGACCACTCCAGGTACCTTAACAACTGCCTAGCAACACCCTAGCAACCACCCTGGTTACCATAGCAACCGCATAGCAACCACCCAGAACACCATAGCAACCGCCTAGCAACGCCTTAGCAACCACCCCAAGTACCTTAGCAACTGCCTAGCAACACCCTAGCAACCACCCTGGTTACCATAGAAACCGCCTAGCAACCGCCTAGCAACACCTTAGCAACCACCCCAAGTACCTTAGCAACTGCCTAGCAACACCCTAGCAACCACCCTGGTTACCATAGAAACCGCCTAGCAACCGCCTAGCAACACCTTAGCAACCACCCCAAGTACCTTAGCAACTGCCTAGCAACACCCTAGCAACCACCCAGGTTACCATAGCAACCACCTAGCAACCACCCAGAACACCCTAGCAACCGCCTAGCAACACCTTAGCAACCACCCCAAGTACCTTAGCAACCGCCTAGCAACTGAGTGCCGATTTTGCCACTGCAAGCACCATTCACATTTTCTTCAGGAAATGTACATTCTAGTATTGTAATTACTATTCACCTGAACAAAACTTTGGCGCGTAACTTGTCCCGCACCGTTTGACGTAGACCCACAAATGAGGTGTCAAATCGACCGGCTTATTGAGGAGAGGTGTGCTATGACTTTTCTAAGTGATCGGGTGTACGATGTTCGCACAGCGTACGAAAAAAACGGCTGAAAAAACCTCCCATAGACTTAACATTGGGTCAAAATCTGTGATATCACATCTTTGGATCAGAAGGTCATAGAGACTTGGGGCTGGGCTCTTTTGATTCGGCCAGCCAATAAGTAGTGACACAGCAACTTCATAGCCACGCCCTAGCAACCAATTACAGCACCCTAGCAACCGGGGCCGAATTTTGCCACTGCAAGCACCATTCACATTTTCTTCAGGAAATGTACATTCTAGTATTGTAATTACTATTCACCTGAACAAAACTTTGGCGCGTAACTCGTCCCGCACCGTTTGTCGCAGACCCATGAATGAGGTGTCAAATCGACCGGCTTATTGAGGAGAGGTGTGCTATGACTTTTCTAAGCGATCGGGGGTACGATGTTCGCACAGCGTACGAAAAAACGGCTCAAAAAAGTCCCATAGACTTAACATGGGGGCCAAATCTGTGAGATCATATCTTTGGATCAGAAGGTCGTAGAGAATTGGGGCTGGGCTCGTTTGACTCGGCCATCCAATGAGTAGTGACACAGCAGCTTCATAGCCACGCCCTAGCAACCATTAAGAGCACCCTAGCAACCCAAAGCAAAGAGGGATATCTTCAAATCTGAATATCATGCAAGCATGGGGGTTGGTTTAAATCATTCATACTGGCAAGCAGCCTTTGGTGTATCATCATTGGCAGCTGCCAAGCCACTCCCTAGCAACCAAACAGAGTACCCTAGCAACCGTTTTTCAAGATGTATATCTCTGCATCAGAACATCGTAAAGACATGGGGGTTGGTTTATATTGTCAAGCAGCCTTTGGAGTATCATCATTGGCAGCTGCCAAGCCACTCCCTAGCAACCAAACAGAGTACCCTAGCAACCGTTTTGAAACACCTATATTTCTGCATCAGAACATTATAGAGACATGGCGGTTGGCTCTTTTGACTCATGCTAGCAAACTGGACTTCCACCATGCTACACATGCTAGCAGTGAATAGCTACATGCTAATAGTGATTAGCTTAAGGTTTAAACATGACACAAACTAGTAAAAATGTGTTAGAATAATGCTAGTGGCATGTTAATTGTGTTAGCATGATGCTAGTAGCATGCTAATCATGTTAGCATCTTGTTAAATACATGCTAACAACATGGTAATCATGCTAGCATAATGCTAGCATTATGCTAATGATGTTAGCATGTTGCTAGCATTATGCTAACATGATTAGCATCTTGTTAAAATCATGCAAGCAGCATGCTAAGGGTGTTAGCATCATACTAGCATTATGCTAATCATGTTAGCATGTTGCTAGCATTATGCTAACATGACTAGCATTTTGTTTAAAACATGCTAGCAGCATGCTTAGGGTGTTAGCATCATGCTAGCAAACATGCTAATCATGTTAGCATTTTGCTAAAAACATCCTAGCAGGACGGTAATTATGTTAGCATCATGCTAATCAAGAGTGCCGAGTTTTGCCACTGCAAGCACCATTCACATTTTCTTCAGGAAATGTACATTCTAGTTCTTCTTCTTCTTCTTCTGGACACAATTTCTGCGCGCTACTCCTCCCGCAGTTTTTGTCCTAGACCCATGAATGAGGTGTCAAATCGACCGGCTCATTGAGGAGAGGTGTGCTATGACTTTTATAAGCGATCGGACCAACGATGTTCGTACAGCGGACGAAAAAGCGGCCAAAAAAGTCCCATTGACTTACATTGAAAAATTCAAATTCACGAACATTCCGTCTCTCTCAACTGTCACTTTCTCACACACACTCACACACGCAGGCCCTTAGAAGCCTTTCTCTCTCAGACACAGACACTCATTTTCTTCCACTTTTATTTCTGCGCGCTACTCCTCCCGCAGCCTTTGTCCTAGACCCATGAATGAGGTGTCAAATCGACCGGCTCATTGAGGAGAGGTGTGCTATGACTTTTATAAGCGATTGGACCAACGATGTTCGTACAGCGGACGAAAAAGCGGCCAAAAAAAGTCCCATTGACTTTCAATGGCGGAATCTTCAGAAATTTGAATTTCAACTGTCACTTTCTCACACACACTCACACACGCAGGCCCTTAGAAGCTTTTCTCTCTCAGTCACAGACACTAATTTTCTTCCACTTTTATTTCTGCGCGCTACTCCTCCCGCAGCGTTTGTCCTAGACCCATGAATGAGGTGTCAAATCGATCGGCTCATTGGGGAGATCTGTGCTATGACTTTTATAAGCGATCGGGTGTACGATGTTCGTCCGGCGGGCGAAAAAGTAGCGAAAAAAATCCCATAGACTTTGCATTGCGACCAACTTTGACGAGTCATTGCTCCGAGCGAGAATTTCGTAGAAACATGTGGGTTACCACGTTTGAAGAGGCTGGCAAGCTCTGTCAGCCCATACCTCAATATGGGGTGTAAGTTGTACCCCTGGGGCGCAAGAGCTGCCCAAAATTGCCCCATAGACATACTATGGTGAAGCCGTGCCCATGAACCAGGAAGTACTGTGTTTTTCCTACTATGGGAAATTACATAGGGATTTTGTATTGAACATAACTCTGGATTACAGTGTCATAGAGACAAGGGGGTGGGCTCATTTTACTCAGGCAACCAATCAGTCTCTCAGGATCATTGTGAAGCTATCAAGCCACGCCCTAGCAACCATATTGAGCACCATAGCAACAAGTTCCATAGACTTCCATTAAAAAAGATCAAAGGAATATCTTTGGATAAAAGTGTCATAGAAACATGAGGGTGGGCTCATTTGACTCGGGGTAACAAACGGCCAATCACAAATCACCTTGAACACTTCATAGCCACGCCCTAGCAACCATATAGAGCACCCTAGCAACCCAAAGCATAGAGGGATATCTTCAAATTTGAATATCATAGTGGCATGGGGGTTGGTTTATATCATTCATACTGGCAAACATCCTTTGGTGTATAATCAGTGGCAGCTGCCAGGCCACTCCCTAGCAACCAAACAGAGTACCCTAGCAACCGTGTAGCGAGACCTATATCTCTGCATCAGAGCATCATACAGACGTGGGGGTTGGTTTATATTGTCAAGCAGCGTTTGGAGTTTCATCATTGGTAGCTGCCAAGCCACTCCCTAGCAACCAAACAGAGTACCCTAGCAACCGTTTAGCGAGACCTATATCTCTGCATCAGAGCATCGTAAAGACATGGCAGTTGGCTCTTTTGACTCATGCTAGCAAACTTGCTACATGCTACACATGCTAGCAGTGAATAGCTACATGCTAATAGTGATTAGCTAAGTGCTAAAGTGGGCTGAGAACATGCCGGGAACTCTATAGAAACTCCATAGTAACTATCTGTGACAACTACCAACCACCTAGTAACACCATAGCAACCACCCTGGTTACCATAGCAACCGCCTAGCAACCATCCAGAACACCCTAGCAACCACCTAGCAACACTGTAGTGACCACCCCAGGTACCTTAGCAACTGCCTAGCAACATCCTAGCAACCATCCGGGTTACCATAGCAACCACCTAGCAACCACCCAGAACACCCTAGCAACCACCTAGCAACCACCCAGAACACCTTAGCAACTGCCTAGAAACACCCTAGCAACCGGGTGCCGAATTTTGCCACTGCAAGCACCATTCACATTTTCTTCAGGAAATGTACATTCTAGTATTGTAATTACTATTCACCTGAACAAAACTTTGGCGCGTAACTCGTCCCGCACCATTTGTCGTAGACCCACGAATGAGGTGTCAAATCGACCGGCTTATTGAGGAGAGGTGTGCTATGACTTTTCTAAGCAATCGGGTGTACGATGTTCGCACAGCGGACGAAAAAACGGCTGAAAAAACTCCCATAGACTTAACATGGGGGCCAAATCTGTGAGATCATATCTTTGGTTTAGAAGGTCATAGAGACTTGGGGCTGGGCTCTTTTGACTCGGCCTATCAAGCCGCCAATAAGTAGTGACTTCATAGCCACGCCCTAGCAACCAATTACAGCACCCTAGCAACCGGTGCCAAATTTTGCCACTGCAAGCACCATTCACATTTTCTTCAGGAAATGTACATTCTAGTTATTATTCTTCTTCTTCTGGACACTTTCGTCTGCGCGTAACTCGTCCCGCAGTTTTTGTCCTAGACCCATGAATGAGGTGTCAAATCGACCGGCTCATTGAGGAGTGGTGTGCTATGACTTTTATAAGCGATTGGACCAACGATGTTCGCACAGCGGACGAAAAAGCGGCCAAAAAAGTCCCATTGACTTGCATTGAAAAATTCAAATTCACGAACATTCCGTCTCTCTCAACTGTCACTTTCTCACACACACTCACACATGCAGGCCCTTAAAAGCCTTTCTCTCTCAGACACAGACACTCATTTTCTTCCACTTTTATTTCTGCGCGCTACTCCTCCCGCAGCGTTTGTCCTAGACCCATGAATGAGGTGTCAAATCGACCGGCTCATTGAGGAGATATGTGTTATGATTTTTATAAGCGATCGGACCAACGATGTTCGCACAGGGGGGCGAAAAAGCGGCCAAAAAAGTCCCATTGACTTTCAATGGCGGAATCTTCAGAAATTTGAATTTCAACTGTCACTTTCTCACACACACTCACACACGCAGGCCCTTAGAAGCCTTTCTCTCTCAGACACAGACACTCATTTTCTTCCACTTTTATTTCTGTGCGCTACTCCTCCCGCAGCGTTTGTCCTAGACCCATGAATGAGGTGTCAAATCGATCGGCTCATTGAGGAGAGCTGTGCTATGACTTTTATAAGCGATCGGGTGTACGATGTTCGTCAGGCGGGCGAAAAAGTAGCGAAAAAAATCCATAGACTTTGCATTGCGACAAACTTTGACGAGTCATTGTTCCGAGCGAGAATTTCATAGAAACATGTGGGTTACCACGTTTGAAGAGGCTGGCAAGCTCTGTCAGCCCATACCTCAATATGGGGTGTAAGTTGTACCCCTGGGGCGCAAGAGCTGCCCAAAATTGCCCCATAGACATACTATGGTGAAGCCGTGCCCATGAACCAGGAAGTACTGTGTTTTTCCTACTATGGGAAATTACATAGGGATTTTGTATTGAACATAACTCTGGATTGCAGTGTCATAGAGACAAGGGGGTGGGCTCATTTTACTCAGGCAACCAATCAGTCTCTCCGGATCATTGTGAAGCTATCAAGCCACGCCCTAGCAACCATATAGAGCACCTTAGTAACATGCTCCATAGACTTCCATTGAAAAAGATCAAAGGAATATCTTTGGATAGGAGTGTCGTACAAACATGAGGGTGGGCTCATTTGACTCGAGGCAGCAAACTGCCAATCACAAATCACCTTAAAGACATCATAGCCACGCCTTAGCAACCATTTAGAGCACCCTAGCAACCCAAAGCATAGGCAGATATCTTCAAATCTGAATATCATAGAGGCATAGGGGTTGGTTTATAGCATTCATACTGGCAAGCAGCCTTTGGTTTATCATTACTGGCAGCTGCCAAGCCACTCCCTAGCAACCAAACAGAGTACCTTAGCAACCGTTTAGCAATATCTATATCTCTGCATCAGAGCATCATAGAGACATGGCGGTTGGCTCTTTTGACTCATGCTAGCAAACTGGACTTCCAACATGCTACACATGCTAGCAGTTAATAGCTACATGCTAATAGTGATTAGCTAAGTGCTAAAGTGGGCTGAGAACACGCCAGGAACTCTATAGAAACTCCACAGTAACTATCTGTGACAACTACCAACCACCTAGCAACCGCCTAGCAACCACCCAGGTTACCATAGCAACCGCCTAGCAACCACCCAGAACACCATAGCAACCGCCTAGCAACACCTTAGCAACCATCCCAAGTACCTTAGCAACCGCCTAGCAACCGAGTGTCGAATTTTGCCACTGCAAGCACCATTCACATTTTCTTCAGGAAATGTACATTCTAGTATTGTAATTACTATTCACCTAGACAAAATTTTGGCGCGTAACTCGTCCCGCACCGTTTGTCGTAGACCCACGAATGAGGTGTCAAATCGACCGGCTTAGTGAGGAGAGGTGTGCTATGACTTTTCTAAGCGATCGCTTGTACGATGTTCGCACAGCGTACGAAAAAACGGCTGAAAAAACTCCCATAGACTTAACATGGGGGCCAAATCTGTGAGATCATATCTTTGGATCAGAAGGTCATAGAGACTTGGGGCTGGGCTCTTTTGATTCGGCCAGCCAATAAGTAGTGACACAGCAACTTCATAGCCATGCCCTAGCAACCAATTACAGCACCCTAGCAACCGGTGCCGAATTTTGCCACTGCAAGCACCATTCACATTTTCTTCAGGAAATGTACATTCTAGTATTGTAATTACTATTCACCTGAACAAAACTTTGGCGCGTAACTTGTCCCGCACCGTTTGTCGTAGACCCACGAATGAGGTGTCAAATCGACCGGCTTATTGAGGAGAGGTGTGCTATGACTTTTCTAAGTGATCAGGTGTACGATGTTCGCACAGCGTACGAAAAAACGGCTGAAAAAACTCCCATAGACTTAACATGGGGGCCAAATCTGTGAGATCATATCTTTGGTTTAGAAGGTCATAGAGATTTGGGGCTGGGCTCTTTTGATTCAGCCAGCCAATAAGTAGTGACACAGCAACTTCATAGCCACGCCCTAGCAACCATTTACAGCACCCTAGCAACCGGTGCCGAATTTTGCCACTGCAAGCACCATTCACATTTTCTTCAGGAAATGTACATTCTAGTTATTCTTCTTCTTCTGGACACTTTCGTCTGCGCGTAACTCGTCCCGCAGTTTTTGTCATAGACCCACGAATGAGGTGTCAAATCGACCGGCCTATTGAGGAGTGGTGTGCTATGACTTTTATAAGCGATCGGGTGTACGATGTTCGTCCGGCGGGCGAAAAATCGGGCGAAAAATCCCATAGACTTAACATTGCGATGAACTTTGACGAGTCATAGCTCCTAACGAGAATTTCGTAGAAACATGTGAGTTACCACGTTTGAAGAGGCTGACAGGCTCTCTCAGACCATACCTCAAAATGGGGTGTAAGTTGTACCCCTGGGGCGCAAGAGCTGCCCAAATTTGCCCCATAGACATACTATGGTGAAGCCGTGCCCATGAACCAGGAAGTACTGTGTTTTTCCTACTATGGGAAATTACATAGGGATTTTGTATTGAACATAACTCTGGATCACAATGACATAGAGACAAGGGGGTGGGCTCATTTCACTCAGGTGACCAATCACTCTCCCAGGATCATTGTGAAGCTATCAAGCCACGCCCTAGCAACCATATAGAGCACCATAGCAACAAGTTCCATAGACTTCCATTGAAAAAGATCAAAGGAATATCTTTGGATAGAAGTGTCATAGAAACATGAGGGTGAGCTCATTTGACTCGGGGCAGCAAACGGCCAATCACGAATCACCTTCAAGACCTCCTAGCCACGCCCTAGCAACCATTAAGAGCACCCTAGCAACACAAAGCAAAGAGGGATATCTTCAAATCTGAATATCATGCAAGCATGGGGGTTGGTTTAAATCATTCATACTGGCAAGCAGCCTTTGGTGTATCATCATTGGCAGCTGCCAAGCCACTTCCTAGCAACCAAACAGAGTACCCTAGCAACCGTTTTTCAAGATGTATATCTCTGCATCAGAACATCGTGAAGACATGGGGGTTGGTTTATATTGTCAAGCAGCCTTTGGAGTATCATCATTGGTAGCTGCCAAGCCACTCCTTAGCAACCAAACAGAGTACCCTAGCAACCGTTTAGCAAGATCTATATCTCTGCATCAGAGCATCATAGAGACATGGCGGTTGGTTTATATTGTCAAGCAGCCTTTGGAGTATCATCATTGGTAGCTGCCAGGCCACTCCCTAGCAACCAACCAGATTACCCTAGCAACCGTTTTTCAAGATCCATATCTCTGCATCAGAACATCATAAAGACATGGGGGTTGGTTTATGTTGTCAATCAGCCTTTGGAGTATCATCATTGGCAACTGCCAAGCCACTCCCTAGCAACCAAACAGAGTACCCTAGCAACCATTTAGCGATGCCTATATCTCTGCATCAGAACATCGTAGAGACATGGGGGTTGGCTTTTTTGACTCATGCTAGCAAACTGTACTTGCAACATGCTACACATGCTAGCAGTTAATAGCTACATGCTAATAGTGATTAGCTAAGTGCTAAAGTGGGATGAGAACATGCTATGAACTCTATAGAAACTCCATAGTAACTATCTGTGCCAACTACCAACCACCTAGTAACACCATAGCATCCACCCAGGTTACCATAGCAACCGCCAAGAACACCCTAGCAACCGCCTAGCAACACCATAGTGACCACTCCAGGTACCTTAACAACTGCCTAGCAACACCTTAGCAACCACCCAGGTTACCATAGCAACCGCCTAGCAACCACCCAGAACACCCTAGCAACCGCCTAGCAACACCTTAGCAACCACCCCAAGTACCTTAGCAACTGCCTAGCAACCACCCTGGTTACCATAGCAACCGCCTAGCAACCGCCTAGCAACCACCCAGAACACCCTAGCAACCGCCTAGCAACCACCCAGAACACCCTAGCAACCGCCTAGCAACACCTTAGCAACCACCCCAAGTACCTTAGCAACTGCCTAGCAACACCCTAGCAACCACCCTGGTTACCATAGCAACCGCATAGCAACCACCCAGAACACCATAGCAACCGCCTAGCAACGCCTTAGCAACCACCCCAAGTACCTTAGCAACTGCCTAGCAACACCCTAGCAACCACCCTGGTTACCATAGCAACCGCCTAGCAACCGCCTAGCAACCACCCAGAACATCCTAGCAACCGCCTAGCAACACCTTAGCAACCACCCCAAGTACCTTAGCAACCGCCTAGCAACCACCCAGGTTACCATAGCAACCGCCTAGCAACCACCCAGAACACCCTAGCAACCACCCAGGTTACCATAGCAACCGCCTAGCAACCGCCCAGAACACCCTAGCAACCGCCTATCAACACCTTAGCAACCACCCAGGTTACCATAGCAATCGCCTAGCAACCACCCAGAACACCCTAGCAACCGTTTAGCAACACCTTAGCAACCACCCCAAGTACCTTAGCAACTGCCTAGCAACACCCTAGCAACCACCCAGGTTACCATAGCAACCGCCTAGCAACCACCCAGAACACCCTAGCAACCGCCTAGCAACCGAGTGGCGATTTTGCCACTGCAAGCACCATTCACATTTTCTTCAGGAAATGTACATTCTAGTTATTCTTCTTCTTCTTCTGGACACTTTCGTCTGCGCGTAACTCGTCCCGCAGTTTTTGTCATTGACCCACGAATGAGGTGTCAAATCGACCGGCCTATTGAGGAGTGGTGTGCTATGACTTTTATAAGCGATCGGGTGTACGATGTTCGTCCGGCGGGCGAAAAATCGGGCGAAAAATCCCATAGACTTAACATTGCGACGAACTTTGACGAGTCATAGCTCCTAACAAGAATTTCGTAGAAACATGTGAGTTACCACGTTTGAAGAGGCTGACAGGCTCTCTCAGACCATACCTCAAAATGGGGTGTAAGTTGTACCCCTGGGGCGCAAGAGCTACCCAAACTTGCCCCATAGACATACTATGGTGAAGCCGTGCCCATGAACCAGGAAGTACTGTGTTTTTCCTACTATGGGAAATTACATAGGGATTTTGTATTGAACATAACTCTGGATCACAATGACATAGAGACAAGGGGGTGGGCTCATTTCACTCAGGTGACCAATCAGTCTCCCAGGATCATTGTGAAGCTATCAAGCCACGCCCTAGCAACCATATAGAGCACCATAGCAACAAGTTCCATAGACTTCCATTGAAAAAGATCAAAGGAATATCTTTGGATAGAAGTGTCATAGAAACATGAGGGTGGGCTCATTTGACTCGGGGCAGCAAACGGCCAATCACGAATCACCTTCAAGACCTCCTAGGGTGGGTTGGTTTATATTGTCAAGCAGCCTTTGGAGTATCATCATTGGCAACTGCCAAGCCACTCCCTAGCAACCAAACAGAGTACCCTAGCAACCATTTAGCGATGCCTATATCTCTGCATCAGAACATCGTAGAGACATGGGGGTTGGCTTTTTTGACTCATGCTAGCAAACTGTACTTGCAACATGCTACACATGCTAGCAGTTAATAGCTACATGCTAATAGTGATTAGCTAAGTGCTAAAGTGGGCTGAGAACATGCTAAGAACTCTATAGAAACTCCATAGTAACTATCTGTGCCAGCTACCAACCACCTAGTAACACCATAGCATCCACCCAGGTTACCATAGCAACCGCCTAGAACACCCTAGCAACCGCGTAGCAACACCATAGTGACCACTCCAGGTACCTTAACAACTGCCTAGCAACACCTTAGCAACCACCCAGGTTATCATAGCAACCGCCTAGCAACCACCCAGAACACCCTAGCAACCGCCTAGCAACACCTTAGCAACCACCCCAAGTACCTTAGCAACTGCCTAGCAACACCCTAGCAACCACCCTGGTTACCATAGCAACCGCCTAGCAACCACCCAGAACACCCTAGCAACCGCCTAGCAACACCTTAGCAACCACCCCAAGTACCTTAGCAACTGCCTAGCAACACCCTAGCAACCACCCTGGTTACCATAGCAACCGCATAGCAACCACCCAGAACACCATAGCAACCGCCTAGCAACGCCTTAGCAACCACCCCAAGTACCTTAGCAACTGCCTAGCAACACCCTAGCAACCACCCTGGTTACCATAGCAACCACCTAGCAACCGCCTAGCAACCACCCAGAACATCCTTGCAACCGCCTAGCAACACCTTAGCAACCACCCCAAGTACCTTAGCAACTGCCTAGCAACACCCTAGCAACCACCCAGGTTACCATAGCAACCGCCTAGCAACCACCCAGAACACCCTAGCAACCGCCTATCAACACCTTAGCAACCACCCCAAGTACCTTAGCAACTGCCTAGCAACACCCTAGCAACCACCCAGGTTACCATAGCAACCGCCTAGCAACCACCCAGAACACCCTAGCAGCCGCCTAGCAACACCTTAGCAACCACCCCAAGTACCTTAGCAACCGCCTAGCAACCGAGTGGCGATTTTGCCACTGCAAGCACCATTCACATTTTCTTCGGGAAATGTACATTCTAGTTAATGGTGCTTGCCAAAGGCAAAGCTCCATTCTTATTCTGCTGCATACTTATTATTATTCTGCTTCTTCTTCTTCTTCTTCTTCTGGACAAAATTTCGGCGCGTAACTAGTCTCGCAGCTTTTGTCCTAGACCCACGAATGAGGTGTCAAATCGTGCGGATTATTCGGGAATGGTGTGCTATGACTTTTATAAGCGATCGGGTGTACGATGTTCGTCCGGCGGGCGAAAAATCGGGCGAAAAATCCCATTGACTTAACATTGCAACGAACTTTGACGAGTCATAGCTCCTAACGAGAATTTCGTAGAAACATGTGGGTCACCACGATTGAAGGGGCTGACAGGTTCTGTCAGACCATACCTCAAAATGGGGTGTAAGTTGTACCCCTGGGGCACAAGAGCTGCCCAAAGTTGCCCCATAGACATACTATGGTGAAGCCGTGCCCATGAAATGGTGTGTTTTTCCTACTATGGGAAATTACATAGGGATTTTGTATTGAACATAACTCTGGATCACAATGTCATAGAGACAAAGGGGTGGGCTCATTTCACTCAGGCAGCCAATCAGTCTCTCAGGATCATTGTGAAGCTATCAAGCCACGCCCTAGCAACCATATAGAGCACCATAGCAACAAGTTCCATAGACTTCCATTCAAAAAGATCAAATGAATATCTTTGGATAGGAGTGTCATACAAACATGAGGGTGGGCTCATTTGACTCGAGGCAGCAAACCGCCAATCAAAAATCACCTTAAAGACATCTTAGCCACGCCTTAGCAACCATTTAGAGCACCCTAGCAACCCAAAGCATAGGCAGATATCTTCAAATCTGAATATCATAGAGACATGGGGGTTGGTTTATATCATTCATACTGGCAAGCAGCCTTTGGTTTATCATTACTGGCAGTTGCCAAGCTACTCCCTAGCAACCAAACAGAGTACCCTAGCAACCGTTTAGCAAGATCTATATCTCTGCATCAGAAAATCGTAAAGACATGGGGGTTGGTTTATATTGTCAAGCAGCCTTTGGAGTATCATCATTGGTAGCTGCCAAGCCACTCCCTAGCAACCAAACAGAGTACCCTAGCAACAGTTTTGCAAGATCTATATCTCTGCATCAAAACATCATACAGACATGGGGGTTGGCTTATATTGGCCAGCAGCCATTGGAGTATCATCATTGGTAGCTGCCAAGCCACTCCCTAGCAACCAAATGGAGTACCCTAGCAACCGTATTGCAGGACCTATATCTCTGCATCAGAACATAGTACAGACATGGTGGTTGGCTTTTTTGACTCATGCTAGCAAATTGGACTTCCAACATGCTACACATGCTAGCAGTGAATAGCTACATGCTAATAGTGATTAGCTTAGGGTTTAAACATGACACAAACTATTAAAAATGTGTTAGCATCATGCTGGTAGCATGCTAATTGTGTTAGCATAATGTTAGTAGCATGCTAATCATGTTAGCATCATGCTAGCAAACATGCTAATCATGTTAACATCTTGTTAAAAACATGCTAGCAACATGGTAATCATGCTAGCATCATGCTACCATTATGCTAATCATGTTAGCATCTTACTGAAAACATGCTAGCAGCATGCTAAGGGTGTTAGCATCATGTTAGCAACATGCTAATCATGTTAGCATCTTGTTAAAAACATCTTAGCACAACGGTAATTATGTTAGCATCATGCTAATCAAGAGTGCCGAGTTTTGCCACTGCAAGCACCATTCACATTTTCTTCAGGAAATGTACATTCTAGTTAATGGTGCTTGCCAAAGGCAAAGCTCCATTCTTAATCTTCTGCATACTTATTATTATTAATGGTGCTTGCCAAAGGCAAAGCTCCATTCTTAATCTTCTGCATACTTATTATTATTAATGGTGCTTGCCAAAGGCAAAGCTCCATTCTTATTCTCCTGCATACTTATTATTATTATTCTGCTTCTTCTTCTTCTTCTTCTGGACAAAATTTCTGCGCGCTACTCCTCCCGCAGCTTTTGTCCTAGACCCATGAATGAGGTGTCAAATCGACCGGCTCATTGAGGAGAGGTGTGCTATGACTTTTATAAGCGATCGGACCAACGATGTTCGCACAGCGGACGAAAAAGCGGCCAAAAAAGTCCCATTGACTTACATTGAAAAATTCAAATTCACGAACATTCCGTCTCTCTCAACTGTCACTTTCTCACACACACTCACACACGCAGGCCCTTAGAAGCCTTTGTCTCTCAGACACAGACACTCATTTTCTTCCACTTTTATTTCTGCGCGCTATTTCTCCCGCAGCGTTTGTCCTAGACCCATGAATGAGGTGTCAAATCGACCGGCTTATTGAGGAGAGGTGTGCTATTTTTTTTTTAAGCGATCGGACCAACGATGTTCGCACAGGGGGCGAAAAAGCGGCCAAAAAAGTCCCATTGACTTTCAATGGCGGAATCTTCAGAAATTTGAATTTCAACTGTCACTTTCTCACACACACTCACACACGCAGGCCCTTAGAAGCCTTTCTCTCTCAGACACAGACACTCATTTTCTTCCACTTTTTTTTCTGCGCGCTACTCCTCCCGCAGTTTTTGTCCTAGACCCATGAATGAGGTGTCAAATCGACCGGCTCATTGAGGAGAGGTGTGCTATGACTTTTATAAGCGATCGGGTGTACGATGTTCGTCCGGCGGGCGAAAAAGTAGCGAAAAAAATCCCATAGACTTTGCATTGGGACAAACTTTGACGAGTAATAGCTCCTAACGAGAATTTCATAGAAACATGTGGGTTACCAGGTTTGAAGAGCCTGATAGGCTCTCTCAGACCATACCTCAAAATGGGGTGTAAGTTGTACCCCTGGGGCGCAAGAGCTGCCCAAAGTTGCCCCATAGACATACTATGGTGAAGCCGTGCCCATGAACCAGGAAGTACTGTGTTTTTCCTACTATGGGAAATTACATAGGGATTTTGTATTGAACATAACTCTGGATTACAGTGACATAGAGACAAGGGGGTGGGCTCATTTCACTCAGGCGACCAATCAGTCTCTGAGGATCATTGTAAATCTATCAAACCACGCCCTAGCAACCATATAGAGCACCATAGCAACAAGTTCCATAGACTTCCATTGAAAAAGATCAAATGAATATCTTTGGATAGAAGTGTCGTACAAACAAGAGGGTGGGCTCATTTGACTCGAGGCAGCAAACCGCCAATCACAAATCACTAACAAGCCAAGCCAAGCCACTCCCTAGCAACCAAACAGAGTACCCTAGCAACCGTTTTGCAAGATCTATATCTCTGCATCAGAACATCGTAAAGACATGGGTGTTGGTTTATATTGTCAAGCAGCCTTTGGAGTATCATCATTGGTAGCTGCCAAGCCACTCCCTAGCAACCAAACAGAGTACCCTAGCAACCGTTTAGCAAGATCTATATCTCTGCATCAGAGCATCATAGAGACATGGGGGTTGGCTCTTTTGACTCATGCTAGCAAACTGGACTACCAACATGCTACACATGCTAGCGGTGAATAGCTACATGCTAATAGTGATTAGCTAAGTGCTAAAGTGGGCTAAGAACTCTATAGGAACTTCATAGTAACTATCTGTGACAACTACCAACCACCTAGTAACACCCTAGCAACCACCCAGGTTACCATAGCAACCGCCTATCAACCACCCAGAACACCCTAGCAACCGTCTAGCAACACCATAGTGACCACCCCAGGTACCTTAGCAACTGCCTAGCAACACCCTAGCAACCGCCTAGCAACCATCCAGAACACCCTAGCAACTGCCTAGCAACACCGTAGTGACCACCCCAGGTACCTTAGCAACTGCTTAGCAACTGCCTAGCAACACCCTAGCAACCACCCAGGTTACCATAGCAACCGCCTAGCAACCACCCAGAACACCCTAGCAACCGCCTAGCAACACCATAGTGACCACCCCAGGTACCTTAGCAACTGCCTAGCAACACCCTAGCAACCACCCAGGTTACCATAGCAACCGCCTAGCAACCACCCAGAACACCCTAGCAACCGCCTATAAACACCCTATCAACCACCCCAAGTACCTTAGCAACTGCCTAGCAACACCCTAGCAACCACCCAGGTTACATAGCAATCGCCTAGCAACCACCCAGAACACCCTAGCAACCGTTTATCAACACCTTAGCAACCACCCCAAGTACCTTAGCAACTGCCTAGCAACACCCTAGCAACCACCCAGGTTACAATAGCAACCGCCTAGCAACCACCCCAAGTACCTTAGCAACCGCCTAGCAACCGAGTGGCGATTTTGCCACTGCAAGCACCATTCACATTTTCTTCAGGAAATGTACATTCTAGTATTGTAATTACTATTCACCTGAACAAAACTTTGGCGCGTAACTCGTCCCGCACCGTTTGTCGTAGACCCACAAATGAGGTGTCAAATCGACCGGCTTATTGAGGAGAGGTGTGCTATGACTTTTCTAAGCGATCGGGTGTACGATGTTCGCACAGCGTACGAAAAAAACGTCTGAAAAAACTCCCATAGACTTAACATTGGGTCAAAATCTGTGAGATCATATCTTTGGATCAGAAGGTCATAGAGACTTGGGGCTGGGCTCTTTTGACTCAGCCTATCAAGCCGCCAATAAGTAGTGACTTCATGGCCACGCCCTAGCAACCAATTACAGCACCCTAGCAACCGAGTGGCGAATTTTGCCACTGCAAGCACCATTCACATTTTCTTCAGGAAATGTACATTCTAGTTATTATTATTATTATTCCACACAAAAGTTTGGCGCGCTACTCCTCCCGCAGTTTTTGTCCTAGACTCATGAATGAGGTGTCAAATCGACCGGCTCATTGAGGAGAGGTGTGCTATGACTTTTATAAGCGATCGGACCAACGATGTTCGCACAGCGGACGAAAAAGCGGCCAAAAAAGTCCCATTGACTTACATTGAAAAATTCAAATTCACGAACATTCCGTCTCTCTCAACTGTCACTTTCTCACACACACTCACACACGCAGGCCCTTAGAAGCCTTTGTCTCTCAGACACAGACACTCATTTTCTTCCACTTTTATTTCTGCGCGCTATTTCTCCCGCAGCGTTTGTCCTAGACCCATGAATGAGGTGTCAAATCGACCGGCTTATTGAGGAGAGGTGTGCTATTTTTTTTTTAAGCGATCGGACTAACGATGTTCGCACAGGGGGCGAAAAAGCGGCCAAAAAAGTCCCATTGACTTTCAATGGCGGAATCTTCAGAAATTTGAATTTCAACTGTCACTTTCTCACACACACTCACACACGCAGGCCCTTAGAAGCCTTTCTCTCTCAGACACAGACACTCATTTTCTTCCACTTTTTTTTCTGCGCGCTACTCCTCCCGCAGTTTTTGTCCTAGACCCATGAATGAGGTGTCAAATCGACCGGCTCATTGAGGAGAGGTGTGCTATGACTTTTATAAGCGATCGGGTGTACGATGTTCGTCCGGCGGGCGAAAAAGTAGCGAAAAAAATCCCATAGACTTTGCATTGGGACAAACTTTGACGAGTAATAGCTCCTAACGAGAATTTCATAGAAACATGTGGGTTACCAGGTTTGAAGAGCCTGATAGGCTCTCTCAGACCATACCTCAAAATGGGGTGTAAGTTGTACCCCTGGGGCGCAAGAGCTGCCCAAAGTTGCCCCATAGACATACTATGGTGAAGCCGTGCCCATGAACCAGGAAGTACTGTGTTTTTCCTACTATGGGAAATTACATAGGGATTTTGTATTGAACATAACTCTGGATCACAATGTCATAGAGACAAGGGGGTGGGCTCATATTACTCAGGCAACCAATCAGTCTCTCAGGATCATTGTGAAGCTATCAAGCCACGCCCTAGCAACCATATAGAGCACCATAGCAACAAGTTCCATAGACTTCCATTGAAAAAGATCAAATGAATATCTTTGGATAGGAGTGTCATAGAAACATGAGGGTGGGCTCATTTGACTCGGGGCAGCAAACGGCCAATCACGAATCACCTTCAAGACATCATAGCCACGCCCTAGCAACCATTCAGAGCACCCTAGCAACCCAAAGCATAGAGGGGATATCTTCAAATCTGAACATCATAGAGGAATGGGGGTTGGTTTATAGCATTCATACTGGCAAGCAGCCTTTGGTTTATCATTACTGGCAGCTGCCAAGCCACTCCCTAGCAACCAAACAGAGTACCCTAGCAACCGTTTAGCAAGATCTATATCTCTGCATCAGAACATCGTAAAGACATGGGGGTTGGTTTATATTGTCAAGCAGCCTTTGGAGTATCATCATTGGTAGCTACCAGGCCACTCCCTAGCAACCAACCAGATTACCCTAGCAACCGTTTTTCAAGATCCATATCTCTGCATCAGAACATCATAAAGACATGGGGGTTGGTTTATATTGTCAAGCAGCCTTTGGAGTATCATCATTGGCAACTGCCAAGCCACTGCCAAGCCACTCCCTAGCAACCAAACAGAGTACCCTAGCAACCATTTAGCGATGCCTATATCTCTGCATCAGAACATCGTAGAGACATGGGGGTTGGCTTTTTTGACTCATGCTAGCAAACTGTACTTGCAACATGCTACACATGCTAGCAGTTAATAGCTACATGCTAATAGTGATTAGCTAAGTGCTAAAGTGGGCTGAGAACATGCTAAGAACTCTATAGAAACTCCATAGTAACTATCTGTGCCAACTACCAACCACCTAGTGACACCATAGCAACCACCCTGGTTACCATAGCAACCGCCCAGAACACCCTAGCAACCGCCTAGCAACACAGTAGTGACCACTCCAGGTACCTTAACAACTGCCTAGCAACACCTTAGCAACCACCCCAAGTACCTTAGCAACCGCCTAGCAACACCTTAGCAACCACCCCAAGTTCCTTAGCAACCGCCTAGCAACCGAGTGGCGATTTTGCCACTGCAAGCACCATTCACATTTTCTTCAGGAAATGTACATTCTAGTTAATGGTGCTTGCCAAAGGCAAAGCTCCATTCTTATTCTCCTGCATACTTATTATTCTTCTTCTTCCACTTTTTTTCTGCGCGCTACTCCTCCCGCAGTTTTTGTCCTAGACCCATGAATGAGGTGTCAAATCGACCGGCTCATTGAGGACAGGTGTGCTATGACTTTTATAAGCGATCGGACCAACGATGTTCGCACAGCGGACGAAAAAGCGGCCAAAAAAGTCCCATTGACTTACATTGAAAAATTCAAATTCACGAACATTCCGTCTCTCTCAACTGTCACTTTCTCACACACACTCACACACGCAGGCCCTTAAAAGCCTTTCTCTCTCAGACACAGACACTCATTTTCTTCCACTTTTATTTCTGCGCGCTACTCCTCCCGCAGCGTTTGTCCTAGACCCATGAATGAGGTGTCAAATCGACCGGCTCATTGAGGAGATATGTGTTATGATTTTTATAAGCGATCGGACCAACGATGTTCGCACAGGGGGGCGAAAAAGCGGCCAAAAAAGTCCCATTGACTTTCAATGGCGGAATCTTCAGAAATTTGAATTTCAACTGTCACTTTCTCACACACACTCACACACGCAGGCCCTTAGAAGCCTTTCTCTCTCAGACACAGACACTCATTTTCTTCCACTTTTATTTCTGCGCGCTACTCCTCCCGCAGCGTTTGTCCTAGACCCATGAATGAGGTGTCAAATCGATCGGCTCATTGAGGAGAGGTGTGCTATGACTTTTATAAGCGATCGGGTGTACGATGTTCGTCAGGCGGGCGAAAAAGTAGCGAAAAAAATCCCATAGACTTTGCATTGCGACAAACTTTGACGAGTCATTGTTCCGAGCGAGAATTTCGTAGAAACATGTGGGTTACCACGTTTGAAGAGGCTGGCAAGCTCTGTCAGCCCATACCTCAATATGGGGTGTAAGTTGTACCCCTGGGGCGCAAGAGCTGCCCAAAATTGCCCCATAGACATACTATGGTGAAGCCGTGCCCATGAACCAGGAAGTACTGTGTTTTTCCTACTATGGGAAATTACATAGGGATTTTGTATTGAACATAACTCTGGATTGCAGTGTCATAGAGACAAGGGGGTGGGCTCATTTTACTCAGGCAACCAATCAGTCTCTCCGGATCATTGTGAAGCTATCAAGCCACGCCCTAGCAACCATATAGAGCACCTTAGTAACATGCTCCATAGACTTCCATTGAAAAAGATCAAAGGAATATCTTTGGATAGGAGTGTCGTACAAACATGAGGGTGGGCTCATTTGACTCGAGGCAGCAAACTGCCAATCACAAATCACCTTAAAGACATCATAGCCACGCCTTAGCAACCATTTAGAGCACCCTAGCAACCCAAAGCATAGGCAGATATCTTCAAATCTGAATATCATAGAGGCATAGGGGTTGGTTTATAGCATTCATACTGGCAAGCAGCCTTTGGTTTATCATTACTGGCAGCTGCCAAGCCACTCCCTAGCAACCAAACAGAGTACCTTAGCAACCGTTTAGCAATATCTATATCTCTGCATCAGAGCATCATAGAGACATGGCGGTTGGCTCTTTTGACTCATGCTAGCAAACTGGACTTCCAACATGCTACACATGCTAGCAGTTAATAGCTACATGCTAATAGTGATTAGCTAAGTGCTAAAGTGGGCTGAGAACACGCCAGGAACTCTATAGAAACTCCACAGTAACTATCTGTGACAACTACCAACCACCTAGCAACACCCTAGCAACCACCCAGGTTACGATAGAAACCGCCTAGCAACCACCCAGAACACCATAGCAACCGCCTAGCAACACCTTAGCAACCACCCGAGTCGAATTTTGCCACTGCAAGCACCATTCACATTTTCTTCAGGAAATGTACATTCTAGTATTGTAATTACTATCCACCTGAACAAAATTTCGGCGCGTAACTCGTCCCGCACCGTTTTTCGTAGACCCACGAATGAGGTGTCAAATTGACCGGCTTATTGAGGAGAGGTGTGCTATGACTTTTCTAAGCGATCGGGTGTACGATATTTGCACAGCGTACGAAAAAACGGCTGAAAAAACTCCCATAGACTTAACATTGGGTTAAAATCTGTGAGATCATATCTTTGGATCAGAAGGTCATAGAGACTTGGGCTGGGCTCTTTTGATTCGGCCAGCCAATAAGTAGTGACACAGCAACTTCATAGCCACGCCCTAGCAACCAATTACAGCACCCTAGCAACCGGTGCCGAATTTTGCCACTGCAAGCACCATTCACATTTTCTTCAGGAAATGTACATTCTAGTTATTATTATTATTCCACACAAAAGTTTGGCGCGCTACTCCTCCCGCAGTTTTTGTCCTAGACTCATGAATGAGGTGTCAAATCGACCGGCTCATTGAGGAGAGGTGTGCTATGACTTTTATAAGCGATCGGACCAACGATGTTCGCACAGCGGACGAAAAAGCGGCCAAAAAAGTCCCATTGACTTACATTGAAAAATTCAAATTCACGAACATTCCGTCTCTCTCAACTGTCACTTTCTCACACACACTCACACACGCAGGCCCTTAGAAGCCTTTGTCTCTCAGACACAGACACTTATTTTCTTCCACTTTTATTTCTGCGCGCTATTTCTCCCGCAGCGTTTGTCCTAGACCCATGAATGAGGTGTCAAATCGACCGGCTTATTGAGGAGAGGTGTGCTATTTTTTTTTAAGCGATCGGACCAACGATGTTCGCACAGGGGGCGAAAAAGCGGCCAAAAAAGTCCCATTGACTTTCAATGGCGGAATCTTCAGAAATTTGAATTTCAACTGTCACTTTCTCACACACACTCACACACGCAGGCCCTTAGAAGCCTTTCTCTCTCAGACACAGACACTCATTTTCTTCCACTTTTTTTTCTGCGCGCTACTCCTCCCGCAGTTTTTGTCCTAGACCCATGAATGAGGTGTCAAATCGACCGGCTCATTGAGGAGAGGTGTGCTATGACTTTTATAAGCGATCGGGTGTACGATGTTCGTCCGGCGGGCGAAAAAGTAGCGAAAAAAATCCCATAGACTTTGCATTGGGACAAACTTTGACGAGTAATAGCTCCTAACGAGAATTTCATAGAAACATGTGGGTTACCAGGTTTGAAGAGCCTGATAGGCTCTCTCAGACCATACCTCAAAATGGGGTGTAAGTTGTACCCCTGGGGCGCAAGAGCTGCCCAAAGTTGCCCCATAGACATACTATGGTGAAGCCGTGCCCATGAACCAGGAAGTACTGTGTTTTTCCTACTATGGGAAATTACATAGGGATTTTGTATTGAACATAACTCTGGATCACAATGTCATAGAGACAAGGGGGTGGGCTCATATTACTCAGGCAACCAATCAGTCTCTCAGGATCATTGTGAAGCTATCAAGCCACCCCCTAGCAACCATATAGAGCACCATAGCAACAAGTTCCATAGACTTCCATTGAAAAAGATCAAATGAATATCTTTGGATAGGAGTGTCATAGAAACATGAGGGTGGGCTCATTTGACTTGGGGCAGCAAACGGCCAATCACGAATCACCTTCAAGACATCATAGCCACGCCCTAGCAACCATTCAGAGCACCCTAGCAACCCAAAGCATAGAGGGGATATCTTCAAATCTGAACATCATAGAGGAATGGGGGTTGGTTTATAGCATTCATACTGGCAAGCAGCCTTTGGTTTATCATTACTGGCAGCTGCCAAGCCACTCCCTAGCAACCAAACAGAGTACCCTAGCAACCGTTTAGCAAGATCTATATCTCTGCATCAGAACATCGTAAAGACATGGGGGTTGGTTTATATTGTCAAGCAGCCTTTGGAGTATCATCATTGGTAGCTACCAGGCCACTCCCTAGCAACCAACCAGATTACCCTAGCAACCGTTTTTCAAGATCCATATCTCTGCATCAGAACATCATAAAGACATGGGGGTTGGTTTATATTGTCAAGCAGCCTTTGGAGTATCATCATTGGCAACTGCCAAGCCACTCCCTAGCAACCAAACAGAGTACCCTAGCAACCATTTAGCGATGCCTATATCTCTGCATCAGAACATCGTAGAGACATGGGGGTTGGCTTTTTTGACTCATGCTAGCAAACTGTACTTGCAACATGCTACACATGCTAGCAGTTAATAGGTACATGCTAATAGTGATTAGCTAAGTGCTAAAGTGGGCTGAGAACATGCTAAGAACTCTATAGAAACTCCATAGTAACTATCTGTGCCAACTACCAACCACCTAGTAACACCATAGCAACCACCCTGGTTACCATAGCAACCGCCCAGAACACCCTAGCAACCGCCTAGCAACACAGTAGTGACCACTCCAGGTACCTTAACAACTGCCTAGCAACACCTTAGCAACCACCCCAAGTACCTTAGCAACCGCCTAGCAACCGAGTGGCGATTTTGCCACTGCATGCACCATTCACATTTTCTTCAGGAAATGTACATTCTAGTATTGTAATTACTATTCACCTGAACAAAACTTTGGCGCGTAACTCGTCCCGCACCATTTGTCGTAGACCCACGAATGAGGTGTCAAATCGACCGGCTTATTGAGGAGAGGTGTGCTATGACTTTTCTAAGCAATCGGGTGTACGATGTTCGCACAGCGGACGAAAAAACGGCTGAAAAAACTCCCATAGACTTAACATGGGGGCCAAATCTGTGAGATCATATCTTTGGATTAGAAGGTCATAGAGACTTGGGGCTGGGCTCTTTTGACTCGGCCTATCAACCCGCCAATAAGTAGTGACTTCATGGCCACGCCCTAGCAACCAATTACAGCACCCTAGCAACCGAGTGGTGAATTTTGCCACTGCAAGCACCATTCACATTTTCTTCAGGAAATGTACATTCTAGTTAATGGTGCTTGCCAAAGGCAAAGCTCCATTCTTAATCTTCTGCATACTTATTATTCTTCTTCTTCTTCTTCTTCTGGCCAAATTATCGGCACGCTACTCCTCCCGCAGTTTTTGTCCTAGACCCACGAATGAGGTGTCAAATCGACCGGCTCATTGAGGAGTGGTGTGCTATGACTTTTATAAGCGATCGGACCAACGATGTTCGCACAGGGGGCGAAAAAGCGGCCAAAAATGTCCCATTGACTTTCAATGGCGGAATGTTCAGAAATTCAAATCTCAACTGTCACTTTCTCACACACACTCACACACGCAGGCCCTTAGAAGCCTTTCTCTCTCAGACACAGACACTCATTTTCTTCCACTTTTATTTCTGCGCGCTACTCCTCCCGCAGCGTTTGTCCTAGACCCATGAATGAGGTGTCAAATCGACCGGCTCATTGAGGAGAGGTGTGCTATGACTTTTATAAGCGATCGGACCAACGATGTTCGCACAGGGGGCGAAAAAGCGGCCAAAAAAGTCCCATTGACTTTCAATGGCGGAATGTTCAGAAATTTGAATTTCAACTGTCACTTTCGCACACACACTCACACACGCAGGCCCTTAGAAACCTTTCTCTCACTCACTCACTATTGATCACACTGTGATAGAGACAAGGGGGCGGGCTCATTTCACTCAGGCAACCAATCAGGCTCTCAGGATCAATGTGAAGCTATCAAGCCACGCCCTAGCAACCATATAGAGCACCATAGCAACAAGCTCCATAGACTTCCATTGAAAAATATCAAATATCTTTGGATAGAAGTGTCGTAGAAAAATGAGGGTGGGCTCATTTGACTCAGGGCAGCAAACAGCCAATCACAAATCACCTTAAAGACATCATAGCCACGCCCTAGCAACCATTTAGAGCACCCTAGCAACCCAAAGCATAGAGGGATATCTTCAAATCTGAATATCATAGAAGCATGGGGGTTGGTTTATATCATTCCTACTGGCAAGCATCCTTTGGTGTATCATCACTGGCAGCTGCCAAGCCACTCCCTAGCAACCAAACAGAGTACCTTAGCAACCGTTTTGCAAAATATATATCTCTGCATCAGAACATCGTAAAGACATGGGTGTTGGTTTATATTGTCAAGCAGCCTTTGGAGTATCATCATTGGTAGCTGCCAAGCCACTCCCTAGCAACCAAACAGAGTACCCTAGCAACCGTTTAACAAGATCTATATCTCTGCATCAGAGCATCATAGATACATGGCGGTTGGCTCTTTTGACTCATGCTAGCAAACTGGACTTCCAACATGCTACACATGCTAGCAGTGAATAGTTACATGCTAATAGTGATTAGCTAAGTGCTAAAGTGGGCTGAGAACACGCCAGGAACTCTATAGAAACTCCATAGTAACTATCAGTGACAACTACCAACCACCTAGTAACACCATAGCAACCACCCTGGTTACCATAGCAACCGCCTAGCAACCACCCAGAACATCCTAGCAACCACCTAGCAACACCGTAGTGACCACTCCAGGTACCTTCGCAACTGCCTACCAACACCATAGCAACCACCCAGGTTACCATAGCAACCGCCTAGCAACCACCCAGAACACCTTGGCAACCGCCTAGCAACACCTTAGCAACCACTCCAAGTACCTTAGCAACTGCCTAGCAACACCCTAGCAACCACTCAGGTTACCATAGCAACCGCCTAGCAACCACCCAGAACACCTAGCAACCGCCTAGCAACACCTTAGCAACCACTCCAAGTACCTTAGCAACAGCCTAGCATCACCTTAGCAACCACCCAGGTTACCATAGCAACTGCCTAGCAACCACCCAGAAAACCCTAGCAACCGCCTAGCAACACCATAGTGACCACCCCAGGTACCTTAGCAACTGCCTAGCAACACCTTAGCAACCACCCAGGTTACCATAGCAACCGCCTAGCAACCACCCAGAACACCCTAGCAACCGCCCAGCAACACCTTAGCAACCACTCCAAGTACCTTAGCAACTGCCTAGCAACACCCTAGCAACCACCATGGTTACCATAGCAACCACCTAGCCACCACCTAGAACACCCTAGCAACACCTTAGCAACCACCCCGGTTACCATAGCAACCGCTTAGAACACCTTAGCAACTGCCTAGCAACACCCTAGCAACCACCCCGGTTACCATAGCAACCGCTTAGAACACCTTAGCAACTGCCTAGCAACATCCTAGCAACCACCCAGAACACCCTAGCAACCGCTCAGAACACCTTAGAAACTGCCTAGGAACACCCTAGCAACCGGTGCCAAATTTTGCCACTGCAAGCACCATTCACATTTTCTTCAGGAAATGTACATTCTAGTATTGTAATTACTATTCACCTGAACAAAACTTTGGCGCGTAACTCGTCCTGCACTGTTTGTCGTAGACCCACGAATGAGGTGTCAAATCGACTGGCTTATTGAGGAGAGGTGTGCTATGACTTTTCTAAGCGATCGGGTGTACGATGTTCGCACAGCGTACGAAAAAAATGGCTAAAAAAACTCCCATAGACTTAACATTGGGTCAAAATCTGTGAGATCATATCTTTGGATCAGAAGGTCATAGAGACTTGGGGCTGGGCTCTTTTGATTCGGCCAGCCAATAAGTAGTGGCACAGCAACTTCATAGCCACGCCCTAGCAACCAATTACAGCACCCTAGCAACCGGGGCTGAATTTTGCCACTGCAAGCACCATTCACATTTTCTTCAGGAAATGTACATTCTAGTATTGTAATTACTATTCACCTGAACAAAACTTTGGCACATAACTCATCCCGCACCGTTTGTCGTAGACCCACGATTGAGGTGTCAAATCAACCGGCTTATTGAGAAGAGGTGTGCTATGACTTTTCTAAGCGATTAGGTGTACGATTTTCGCACAGCATACGAAAAAACGGCTGAGAAAACTCCCATAGACTTAACATGGGGGCCAAATCTGTGAGATTATATCTTTGGTTTAGAAGGTCATAGAGACTTGGGGCTGGGCTCTTTTGATTCAGCCTGCCAATAAGTAGTGACACAGCATCTTCATAGCCACGCCCTAGCAACCAATTACAGCACCCTAGCAACCGGTGCCGAATTTTGCCACTGCAAGCACCATTCACATTTTCTTCAGGAAATGTACATTCTAGTATTGTAATTACTATTCACCTGAACAAAACTTTGGCACATAACTCATCCCGCACCGTTTGTCGTAGACCCACGATTGAGGTGTCAAATCAACCGGCTTATTGAGAAGAGGTGTGCTATGACTTTTCTAAGCGATTAGGTGTACGATTTTCGCACAGCATACGAAAAAACGGCTGAGAAAACTCCCATAGACTTAACATGGGGGCCAAATCTGTGAGATCATATCTTTGGTTTAGAAGGTCATAGAGACTTGGGGCTGGGCTCTTTTGATTCAGCCTGCCAATAAGTAGTGACACAGCATCTTCATAGCCACGCCCTAGCAACCAATTACAGCACCCTAGCAACCGGTGCCGAATTTTGCCACTGCAAGCACCATTCACATTTTCTTCAGGAAATGTACATTCTAGTTAATGGTGCTTGCCAAAGGCAAAGCTCCATTCTTATTCTCCTGCATACTTATTCTTCTTCTTCTTCTTCTTCTTCTTCTGGACAAAACTTCGGCGCGTAACTTGTCCCGCAGTTTTTGTCCTAGACCCATGAATGCGGTGTCAAATCGACCGGCTCATTGAGGAGAGGTGTGCTATGACTTTTATAAGCGATCGGACCAACGATGTTCGCACAGCGGACGAAAAAGCGGCCAAAAAAGTCCCATTGACTTTCAATGGCGGAATGTTCAGAAATTCAAATCTCAACTGTCACTTTCTCACACACACTCACACACGCAGGCCCTTAGAAGCCTTTCTCTCTCAGACACAGACATTCATTTTCTTCCACTTTTATTTCTGCGCGCTACTCCTCCCGCAGCGTTTGTCCTAGACCCATGAATGAGGTGTCAAATCGACCGGCTCATTGAGGAGAGGTGTGCTATGACTTTTATAAGCGATCGGACCAACGATGTTCGCACAGGGGGCGAAAAAGCGGCCAAAAAAGTCCCATTGACTTTCAATGGCGGAATGTTCAGAAATTTGAATTTCAACTGTCACTTTCTCACACACACTCACACACGAAGGCCCTTAGAACCCTTTCTGTCACTCACTCACTATTGATCACAGTGTCATAGAGACAAGGGGGTGGGCTCATTTCACTCAGACAACCAATCAGTGTCTCAGGATCACTGTTAAGCTATCAAGCCACGCCCTAGCAACCATATTGAGCACCATAGCAACAAGTTCCATAGACTTCCATTAAAAAAGATCAAAGGAATATCTTTGGATAAAAGTGTCATAGAAACATGAGGGTGGGCTCATTTGACTCGGGGTAACAAACGGCCAATCACAAATCACCTTGAACACTTCATAGCCACGCCCTAGCAACCATTTAGAGCACCCTAGCAACCCAAAGCATAGAGGGATATCTTCAAATTTGAATATCATAGTGGCATGGGGGTTGGTTTATATCATTCATACTGGCAAACATCCTTTGGTGTATCATCATTGGTAGCTGCCAGGCCACTCCCTAGCAACCAAACAGAGTACCCTAGCAACCGTGTAGCGAGACCTATATCTCTGCATCAGAGCATCATACAGACATGGGGGTTGGTTTATATTGTCAAGCAGCGTTTGGAGTTTCATCATTGGTAGCTGCCAAGCCACTCCCTAGCAACCAAACAGAGTACCCTAGCAACCGTTTAGCGAGACCTATATCTCTGCATCAGAGCATCGTAAAGACATGGCATTTGGCTCTTTTGACTCATGCTAGCAAACTGGACTTCCAACATGCTACACATGCTAGCAGTGAATAGCTACATGCTAATAGTGATTAGCTAAGTGCTAAAGTGGGCTGAGAACATGCCAGGAACTCTATAGAAACTCCATAGTAACTATCTGTGACAACTACCAACCACCTAGTAACACCATAGCAACCACCCTGGTTACCATAGCAACCGCCTAGCAACCACCCAGAACACCCTAGCAACCGCCTAGCAACACCGTAGTGACCACCCCAGGTACCTTAGCAACTGCCTAGCAACACCCTAGCAACCACCCAGGTTACCATAGCAACCACCTAGCAACCACCCAGGACACCCTAGCAACTGCCTAGCAACACCTTAGCAACCGCTCCAAGTACCTTAGCAACTGCCTAGCAACACCCTAGCAACCACCCAGGTTACCATAGCAACCGCCTAGCAACCACCCAGAACACCCTAGCAACTGCCTAGCAACACCGTAGTGACCACCCCAGGTACCTTAGCAACTGCCTAGCAACACCCTAGCAACCACCCAGGTTACCATAGCAACCACCTAGCAACCACCCAGAACACCCTAGCAACTGCCTAGCAACACCGTAGTGACCACCCCAGGTACCTTAGCAACTGCCTAGCAACACCTTAGCAACCACCAAGGTTACCATAGCAACCACCTAGCAATCACCCAGAACACCCTAGCAACCGCCTAGCAACACCTTAGCAACTACCCCAAGCACCTTAGAAACCGCCTAGAAACCACACAGAACACCCTAGCAACCGCCTAGCATCACGTTAGCAACCACCCCAAGTACCATAGCAACCGCCTAGCAACCGAGTGACTTTATAGCCATGCCCTAGTAACCGATTACAGCACCCTAGCAACCGGGTTCCAAATTTTGCCACTGCAAGCACCATTCACATTTTCTTCAGGAAATGTACATTCTAGTATTGTAATTACTATTCACCTGAACAAAACTTTGGCGCGTAACTCGTCCCGCACCATTTGTCGTAGACCCACGAATGAGGTGTCAAATCGACCGGCTTATTGAGGAGAGGTGTGCTATGACTTTTCTAAGCAATCGGGTGTACGATGTTCGCACAGCGGACGAAAAAACGGCTGAAAAAACTCCCATAGACTTAACATGGGGGCCAAATCTGTGAGATCATATCTTTGGATTAGAAGGTCGTAGAGACTTGGGGCTGGGCTCTTTTGACTCGGCCTATCAAGCCGCCAATAAGTAGTGACTTCATGGCCACGCCCTAGCAACCAATTACAGCACCCTAGCAACCGAGTGGTGAATTTTGCCACTGCAAGCACCATTCACATTTTCTTCAGGAAATGTACATTCTAGTTAATGGTGCTTGCCAAAGGCAAAGCTCCATTCTTATTCTCCTGCATACTTATTCTTCTTCTTCTTCTTCTTCTTCTGGACAAAATTTCGGCGCGCTACTCCTCCCGCAGTTTTTGTCACAGACCCACGGGTGAGGTATCAAATCGTGCGGATTATTCGGGAATGGTGTGCTATGACTTTTATAAGCGATCGGGTGTACGATGTTCGTCCAGCGGGCGAAAAATCGGGCGAAAAATCCCATTGACTTAACATTGGGACGAACTTTGACGAGTCATAGCTCCTAACGAGAATTTCGAAGAAACATGTGGGTCAACACGATTGAAGGGGCTGACAGGTTCTGTCAGACCATACCTCAAAATGGGGTGTAAGTTGTACCCCTGGGGCACAAGAGCTGCCCAAAGTTGCCCCATAGACTTACTATGGTGAAGCCGTGCCCATAAAACAGTGTGTTTTTCCTACTATGGGAAATTACATAGGGATTTTGTATTGAACATAACTCTGGATCACAATGTCATAGAGACAAGGGGGTGGGCTCATTTCACTCAGGCAGCCAATCAGTCTCTCAGGATCATTGTGAAGCTATCAAGCCACGCCCTAGCAACCATATAGAGCACCATAGCAACAAGTTCCATAGACTTCCATTGAAAAAGATCAAAGGAATATCTTTGGATAGGAGTGTCATAGAAACATGAGGGTGGGCTCATTTGACTCGGGGCAGCAAACGGCCAATCACGAATCACCTTAAAGACATCATAGCCACGCCCTAGCAACCATTCAGAGCACCCTAGCAACCCAAAGCATAGAGGGGATATCTTCAAATCTGAACATCATAGAGGAATGGGGGTTGGTTTATATCATTCATACTGGCAAGCAGCCTTTGATTTATCATTACTGGCAGTTGCCAAGCCACTCCCTAGCAACCAAACAGAGTACCCTAGCAACCGTTTTGCAAGATCTATATCTGTGCATCAGAAAATCGTGAAGACATGGGGGTTGTATTATATTGTCAAGCAGTCTTTGGAGTATCATCATTGGTAGCTGCTAAGCCACTCCTTAGCAACCAAACAGAGTACCCTAGCAACCGTTTAGCAAGATCTATATCTCTGCATCAGAACATCGTAAAGACATGGGGGTTGGTTTATATTGTCAAGCAGCCTTTGGAGTATCATCATTGGTAGCTGCCAAGCCACTCCCTAGCAACCAAACAGAGTACCCTAGCAACCGTTTAGCAAGATCTATATCTCTGCATCAGAGCATCATAGAGACATGGCGGTTGGCTCTTTTGACTCATGCTAGCAAAATTGGACTTCCAACATGCTACACATGCTAGCAGTGAATAGCTACATGCTAATAGTGATTAGCTAAGTGGTAAAGTGGGCTAAGAACATGCTAAGACCTCTATAGAAACTTCATAGTAACTATCTGTGACAACTTACAAACACCTAGTAACACCATAGCAACCACCCAGGTTACCATAGCAACCGCCTAGCAACCACCCAGAACACCCTAGCAACCACCTAGCAACACCATAGTGACCACCCCAGGTACCTTAGCAACTGCCTAGCAACCACCCAGGTTACCATAGCAACCACCTAGCAACCACCAAGAACACCCTAGCAACCGCCTAGCAACACCATAGTGACCACCCCAGGTACCTTAGCAACTGCCTAGCAACACCCTAGCAACCACCCAAGTTACCATAGCAACCGCCTAGCAACCACCCAGAACACCCTAGCAACCGCCTAGCAACACCGTAGTGACCACCCTAGGTACCTTAGCAACTGCCTATCAACACCCTAGCAACCACCCAGGTTACCATAGCAACCACCTAGCAACCACCCAGAACACCCTAGCAACTGCCTAGCAACACCATAGCGACCACTCCAAGTACCTTAGCAACTGCCTAGCAACACCCTAGCAACCACCCAAGTTACCATAGCAACCGCCTAGCAACCACCCAGAACACCCTAGCAACCGCCTAGCAACACCGTAGTGACCACCCTAGGTACCTTAGCAACTGCCTATCAACACCCTAGCAACCACCCAGGTTACCATAGCAACCACCTAGCAACCACCCAGAACACCCTAGCAACTGCCTAGCAACACCATAGCGACCACTCCAAGTACCTTAGCAACTGCCTAGCAACACCCTAGCAACCACCCAAGTTACCATAGCAACCGCCTAGCAACCACCCAGAACACCCTAGCAACCGCCTAGCAACACCGTAGTGACCACCCCAGGTACCTTAGCAACTGCCTATCAACACCCTAGCAACCACCCAGGTTACCATAGCAACCACCTAGCAACCACCCAGAACATCCTAGCAACCGCCTTGCAACACCTTAGCAACCGCTCCAAGTACCTTAGCAACTGCCTAGCAACACCCTAGCAACCACCCAGGTTACCATAGCAACCACCTAGCAACCACCCAGAACACCCTAGCAACCGCCTAGCAACACCTTAGCAACTACCCAAGTACCTTAGCAACCGCCTAGCAACCACACAGAACACCCTAGCAACCGCCTAGCAACACCTTAGCAACCACCCCAAGTACCTTAGCAACCGCCTAGCAACCGAGTGCCGATTTTGCCACTGCAAGCACCATTCACATTTTCTTCAGGAAATGTACATTCTAGTATTGTAATTACTATTCACCTGAACAAAACTTTGGCGCGTAACTCGTCCCGCACCGTTTGTCGTAGACCCACGAATGAGGTGTCAAATCGACCGGCTTATTGAGGAGAGGTGTGCTATGACTTTTCTAAGTGATCGGGTGTACGATCTTCGCACAGCGTACGAAAAAACGGCTGAAAAAACTCCCATAGACTTAACATGGGGGCCAAATCTGTGAGATCATTTCTTTGGTTTAGAAGGTCATAGAGACTTGGGGCTGGGCTCTTTTGACTCGGCCAGCCAATAAATAGTGACACAGCAACTTCATAGCCACGCCCTAGCAACCAATTACAGCACCCTAGCAACCGGTGCCAAATTTTGCCACTGCAAGCACCATTCACATTTTCTTCAGGAAATGTACATTCTAGTATTGTAATTACTATTCACCTGAACAAAACTTTGGCGCGTAACTCGTCCCGCACCGTTTGTCGTAGACCCACGAATGAGGTGTCAAATCGACCGGCTTATTGAGGAGAGGTGTGCTATGACTTTTCTAAGCAATCGGGTGTACGATGTTCGCACAGCGGACGAAAAAACGGCTGAAAAAACTCCCATAGACTTAACATGGGGGCCAAATCTGTGAGATCATATCTTTGGATTAGAAGGTCATAGAGACTTGGGGCTGGGCTCTTTTGATTCGGCCTATCAAGCCGCCAATAAGTAGTGACTTCATGGCCAGGCCCTAGCAACCAATTACAGCACCCTAGCAACCGAGTGGTGAATTTTGCCACTGCAAGCACCATTCACATTTTCTTCAGGAAATGTACATTCTAGTTAATGGTGCTTGCCAAAGGCAAAGCTCCATTCTTATTCTCCTGCATACTTATTATTCTTCTTCTTCTTCTTCTTCTTCTTCTTCTTCCACTTTTTTTTCTGCGCGCTACTCCTCCCGCAGCTTTTGTCCTAGACCCATGAATGAGGTGTCAAATCGACCGGCTCATTGAGGAGAGGTGTGCTATGACTTTTATAAGCGATCGGACCAACGATGTTCGCACAGCGGACGAAAAAGCGGCCAAAAAAAACCCATTGACTTACATTGAAAAATTCAAATTCACGAACATTCCGTCTCTCTCAACTGTCACTTTCTCACACACACTCACACACACGCAGGCCCTTAGAAGCCTTTCTCTCTCAGACACAGACACTCATTTTCTTCCACTTTTATTTCTGCGCGCTACTCCTCCCGCAGCGTTTGTCCTAGACCCATGAATGAGGTGTCAAATCGACCGGCTCATTGAGGAGATGTGTGTTATGACTTTTATAAGCGATCGGACCAACGATGTTCGCACAGGGGGCGAAATAGCGGCCAAAAAAGTCCCATTGACTTTCAATGGCGGAATCTTCAGAAATTTGAATTTCAACTGTCACTTTCTCACACACACTCACACACGTAGGCCCTTAGAACCCTTTCTCTCACTCACTCACTATTGATCACAGTGTGATAGAGACAAGGGGGCGGGCTCATTTCACTCAGGCAACCAATCAGTGTCTCAGGATCATTGTGAAGCTATCAAGCCACGCCTTAGCAACCATATAGAGCACCATAGCAACAAGTTCCATAGACTTCCATTGAAAAAGATCAAAGGAATATCTTTGGATAGGAGTGTCATAGAAACATGAGGGTGGGCTCATTTGACTCGGGGCAGCAAACGGCCAATCACGAATCACCTTAAACACTTCATAGCCACGCCCTAGCAACCATTTAGAGCACCCTAGCAACCCAAAGCAAAGAGGGATATCTTCAAATCTGAATATCATAGAGGCATGGGGGTTGGTTTATATCATTCCTACTGGCAAGCATCCTTTGGTGTATCATCATTGGCAGCTGCCAGGCCACTCCCTATCAACCAAACAGAGTACCCTAGCAACCGTTTTGCAAGACCTATATCTCTGCATCAGAACATCATAGAGACATGTGGGTTGGCTTATATTGTCAAGCAGCCTTTGAAGTATCGTCATTGGCAGCTGCCAAGCCACTCCCTAGCAACCAAACAGAGTACCCTAGCAACCGTTTAGCGAGACCTATATCTCTGCATCAGAGCATCATAGAGACATGGCGGTTGGCTCTTTTGACTCATGCTAGCAAATTGGACTTCCAACATGCTACACATGCTAGCGGTGAATAGCTACATGCTAATAGTGATTAGCTAAGTGCTAAAGTGGGCTGAGAACACGCCAGGAACTCTATAGAAACTCCATAGTAACTATCTGTGACAACTACCAACCACCTAGTAACACCATAGCAACCACCCTGGTTACCATAGCAACCGCCTAGCAACCACCGAGAACACCCTAGCAACCTCCTAGCAACACCATAGTGACCACCCAGGGTACCTTAGCAACTGCCTAGCAACCACCCAGGTTACCATAGCAACCGCCTAGCAACCACCCAGAACACCCTAGCAACCGCCTAGCAACACCTTATCAACCACTCCAAGTACCTTAGCAACTGCCTAGCAACACCCTAACAACCACCCGGGTTACCATAGCAACCGCCTAGCAACCACCCAGAACACCCTAGCAACCTCCTAGCAACACCATAGTGACCACCCAGGGTACCTTAGCAACTGCCTAGCAACCACCCAGGTTACCATAGCAACCGCCTAGCAACCACCCAGAACACCCTAGCAACCGCCTAGCAACACCTTAGCAACCACCCCAAGTACCTTAGCAACCGCCTAGCAACCGAGTGCCGATTTTGCCACTGCAAGCACCATTCACATTTTCTTCAGGAAATGTACATTCTAGTATTGTAATTACTATTCACCTGAACAAAACTTTGGCGCGTAACTCGTCCCGCACCGTTTGTCATAGACCCACGAATGAGGTGTCAAATCGACCGGCTCATTGAGGAGAGGTGTGCTATGACTTTTCTAAGCGATCGGGTGTACAATGTTCGCACAGCATACGAAAAAACGGCTGAAAAAACTCCCATAGACTTAACATGGGGGCCAAATCTGTGAGATCATATCTTTGGTTTAGAAGGTCATAGAGACTTGGGGCTGGGCTCTTTTGACTCGGCCTATCAAGCCGCCAATAAGTAGTGACTTCATGGCCACGCCCTAGCAACCAATTACAGCACCCTAGCAACCGAGTGGCGAATTTTGCCACTGCAAGCACCATTCACATTTTCTTCAGGAAATGTACATTCTAGTATTGTAATTACTATTCACCTGAACAAAACTTTGGAACGTAACTCGTCCCACACCGTTTGTCGTAGACCCATGAATGAGGTGTCAAATCGACCGGCTTATTGAGGAGAGGTGTGCTATGACTTTTCTAAGCGATCAGGTGTACGATGTTCGCACAGCGTACAACAAAACGGCTGAAAAAACTCCCATAGACTTAACATGGGGGCCAAATCTGTGAGATCATATCTTTGGTTTAGAAGGTCATAGAGACTTGGGGCTGGGCTCTTTTGACTCGGCCTATCAAGCCGCCAATAAGTAGTGACTTCATGGCCATGCCCTAGCAACCAATTACAGCACCCTAGCAACCGGTGCCGAATTTTGCCACTGCAAGCACCATTCACATTTTCTTCAGGAAATGTACATTCTAGTATTGTAATTACTATTCACCTGAACAAAACTTTGGCGCGTAACTCGTCCCACACCGTTTGTCGTAGACCCACAAATGAGGTGTCAAATCGACCGGCTTATTGAGGAAAGGTGTGCTATGACTTTTCTAAGCGATCGGGTGTACGATGTTCGCACAGCGTACAAAAAAACGGCCAAAAAAGACCCATAGACTTACATTGAAAAATTCAAAATCACGAACATTCCGTCAGTCTCAACTGTCACTTTCTCACACACACGCACACCTGAACAAAACTTTGGTGTGTAACTCGTCACGCACCCTTTGTCGTAGACCCACAAATGAGGTGTCAAATCGACCGGCTTATTGGGGAGAGGTGTGCTATGACTTTTCTAAGTGATCGGGTGTACGATGTTCACACGGTGGACGAAAAAACAGCTGAAAAAAGTCTCATAGACTTAACATTGGGACAAAATCTGTGAGATCATATCTTTGGATCAGAAGGTCATAGAGACTTGGGGCTGGGCTCTGTTGATTCGGCCAGCCAATAAGTAGTGACACAGCAACTTCATAGCCACGCCCTAGCAACCAATTACAGCACCCTAGCAACCGGTGCCGAATTTTGCCACTGCAAGCACCATTCACATTTTCTTCAGGAAATGTACATTCTAGTATTGTAATTACTATTCACCTAGACAAAACTTTGGCGCGTAACTCATCCCGCACCGTTTGTCGTAGACCCACGAATGAGGTGTCAAATCGGCCGGCTTATTGAGGAGAGGTGTGCTATGACTTTTCTAAGTGATCGGGTGTACGATGTTCGCACAGCGGACGAAAAATCGTCTGAAAAATGTCCCATAGACTTAACATGGGGTCAAAATCTGTGAGATCATATCTTTGGATCAGAAGGTCATAGAGACTTGGGGCTGGGCTCTTTTGATTCGGCCAGCCAATAAGTAGTGACACAGCAACTTCATAGCCACACCCTAGCAACCAATTACAGCACCCTAGCAACCGGGGCCGAATTTTGCCACTGCAAGCACCATTCACATTTTCTTCAGGAAATGTACATTCTAGTTAATGGTGCTTGCCAAAGGCAAAGCTCCATTCTTATTATTGCTCATACTTATTACTAATGGTGCTTGCCAAAGGCAAAGCTCCATTCTTATTCTCCCGCATACTTATTATTCTTCTTCTTCCACTTTTTTTCTGCGCGCTACTCCTCCCGCAGTTTTTGTCATAGACCCATGAATGAGGTGTCAAATCGACCGGCCCATTTAGGAGTGGTGTGCTATGACTTTTATAAGCGATCGGGTGTACGATGTTTGTCCGGCGGGCGAAAAATCGGGCGAAAAATCCCATAGACTTAACATTGGGACGATATTTGACGAGTCATAGCTCCTAATGAGGATTTCATAGAAACATGTGGGTTACTACGTTTGAAGGGGCTGATAGGCTCTGTCAGACCATATCTCAAAATGGGGTGTAAGTTGTACCCCTGGGGCGCAAGAGCTGCCCAAAGTTGCCCCATAGACATACTATGGTGAAGCCGTGCCCATGAACCAGGAAGTACTGTGTTTTTCCTACTATGGGAAATTACATAGGGATTTTGTATTGAACATAGCTCTGGATCACAATGACATAGAGACAAGGGGGTGGGCTCATTTCACTCAGGTGACCAATCAGTCTCTCAGGATCATTATGAAGCTATCAAGCCACGCCCTAGCAACCATATAGAGCACCATAGCAACAAGTTCCATAGACTTCCATTGAAAAAGATCAAAAGAATATCTTTGGATAGAAGTGTCATAGAAACATGAGGGTGGGCTCATTTGACTCGGGGCAGCAAACGTCCAATGACGAATCACCTTCAAGACTTCATAACCACGCCCTAGCAACCATTTAGAGCACCTTAGCAACCAAAAGCATAAAGGGTTATCTTCAAATCTGAATATCATAGAGGCATGGGGGTTGGTTTATATCATTCATACTGGCAAGCAGCCTTTGGTGCATCATTACTAGCAGCTGCCAAGCCACTCCCTAGCAACCAAACAGAGTACCCTAGCAACTGTTTAGCAAGAACTATATCGCTGCATCAGAACATCGTAGAGACATGGGGGTTGGTTTATCTTGTCAAGCAGCCTTTAGAGTTTCATCATTGGTAGCTGCCAAGCCACTCCCTAGCAACCAAACAGAGTACCCTAGCAACCGTTTAGCAAGACTTATATCTCTGCATCAGAACATCATACAGACATAGGGGTTGGCTTATATTGTCAAGTAGCCTTTGGAGTATCATCATTGGCAGCTTACAAGCCACTCCCTAGCAACCAAACAGAGTACCCTAGCAACCGTTTAGCGAAACCTATATCTCTGCATCAGAGCATCATAGAGACATAGCGGTTAGTTTATATTGTCAAGCAGCCTTTGCAGTATCATCATTGGTAGCTGCCAAGCCACTCCCTAGCAACCGAACAGAGTACCCTAGCAACTGTTTAGCGAGACCTATATCTCTGCATCAGAACATCGTAAAGACATGGGGGTTGGTTTATATTGTCAAGCAGCCTTTGGAGTATCATCATTGGTAGCTGCCAGGCCACTCCCTAGCAACCAACCAGATTACCCTAGCAACCGTTTTTCAAGATCCATATCTCTGCATCAGAACATCATAAAGACATGGGGGTTGGTTTATATTGTCAAGCAGCCTTTGGAGTATCATCATTGGCAACTGCCAAGCCACTCCCTAACAACCAAACAGAGTACCCTAGCAACCATTTAGCGATGCCTATATCTCTGCATCAGAACATCGTAGAGACATGGGGATTGGCTTTTTTGACTCATGCTAGCAAACTGTACTTGCAACATGCTACACATGCTAGCAGTTAATAGCTACATGCTAATAGTGATTAGCTAAGTGCTAAAGTGGGCTGAGAACATGCTAAGAACTCTATAGAAACTCCATAGTAACTATCTGTGCCAACTACCAACCACCTTGTAACACCATAGCAACCACCCAGGTTACCATAGCAACCGCCCAGAACACCCTAGCAACCGCCTAGCAACACCATAGTGACCACTCCAGGTACCTTAACAACTGCCTAGCAACACCTTAGGAACCACCCAGGTTACCATAGCAACCGCCTAGCAACCACCCAGAACACCCTAGCAACCGCCTAGCAACACCTTAGCAACCACCCAAAGTACCTTAGCAACTGCCTAGCAACACCCTAGCAACCACCCTGGTTACCATAGCAACCGCCTAGCAACCACCCAGAACACCCTAGCAACCGCCTAGCAACACCTTAGCAACCACCCCAAGTACCTTAGCAACTGCCTAGCAACACCCTAGCAACCACCCTGGTTACCATAGCAACCGCCTAGCAACTGCCTAGCAACCACCCAGAACACCCTAGCAACCGCCTAGCAACACCTTAGCAACCACCCCAAGTACCTTAGCAACTGCCTAGCAACACCCTAGCAACCACCCTGGTTACCATAGCAACCGCATAGCAACCATCCAGAACACCATAGCAACCGCCTTGCAACGCCTTAGCAACCACCCCAAGTACCTTAGCAACTGCCTAGCAACACCCTAGCAACCACCCAGGTTACCATAGCAACCGCCTAGCAACCACCCAGAACACCCTAGCAACCGCCTAGCAACACCTTAGCAACCACCCCAAGTACCTTAGCAACCGCCTAGCAACCGAGTGGCGATTTTGCCACTGCAAGCACCATTCACATTTTCTTCAGGAAATGTACATTCTAGTATTGTAATTACTATTCACCTGAACAAAACTTTGGCGCGTAACTCGTCCCGCACCGTTTGTCGTAGACCCACGAATGAGGTGTCAAATCGACCGGCTTATTGAGGAGAGGTGTGCTATGACTAAGCGATCGGGTGTACGATGTTCGCACAGTGTACGAAAAAAACAGCTGAAAAAACTCCCATAGACTTAACATGGGGGCCAAATCTGTGAGATCATATCTTTGGTTTAGAAGGTCATAGAGACTTGGGGCTGGGCTCTTTTGATTCAGCCAGCCAATAAGTAGTGACACAGCAACTTCATAGCCACGCCCTAGCGACCAATTACAGCACCCTAGCAACCGGTGCCGAATTTTGCCACTGCAAGCACCATTCACATTTTCTTCAGGAAATGTACATTCTAGTTAATGGTGCTTGCCAAAGGCAAAGCTCCATTCTTAATCTTCTGCATACTTATTATTCTTCTTCTTCTTCTTCTTCTTCTGGCCAAAATATCGGCACGCTACTCCTCCCGCAGTTTTTGTCCTAGACCCACGAATGAGGTGTCAAATCGACCGGCTCATTGAGGAGTGGTGTGCTATGACTTTTATAAGCGATCGGACCAACGATGTTCGCACAGCGGACGAAAAAGCGGCCAAAAAAGTCCCATTGACTTACATTGAAAAATTCAAATTCACGAACATTCCGTCTCTCTCAACTGTCACTTTCTCACACACACTCACACATGCAGGCCCTTAAAAGCCTTTCTCTCTCAGACACAGACACTCATTTTCTTCCACTTTTATTTCTGCGCGCTACTCCTCCCGCAGCATTTGTCCTAGACCCATGAATGAGGTGTCAAATCGACCGGCTCATTGAGGAGATATGTGTTATGATTTTTATAAGCGATCGGACCAACGATGTTCGCACAGGGGGGCGAAAAAGCGGCCAAAAAAGTCCCATTGACTTTCAATGGCGGAATCTTCAGAAATTTGAATTTCAACTGTCACTTTCTCACACACACTCACACACGCAGGCCCTTAAAAGCCTTTCTCTCTCAGACACAGACACTCATTTTCTTCCACTTTTATTTCTGTGCGCTACTCCTCCCGCAGCGTTTGTCCTAGACCCATGAATGAGGTGTCAAATCGATCGGCTCATTGAGGAGAGCTGTGCTATGACTTTTATAAGCGATCGGGTGTACGATGTTCGTCAGGCGGGCGAAAAAGTAGCGAAAAAAATCCCATAGACTTTGCATTGCGACAAACTTTGACGAGTCATTGTTCCGAGCGAGAATTTCATAGAAACATGTGGGTTACCACGTTTGAAGAGGCTGGCAAGCTCTGTCAGCCCATACCTCAATATGGGGTGTAAGTTGTACCCCTGGGGCGCAAGAGCTGCCCAAAATTGCCCCATAGACATACTATGGTGAAGCCGTGCCCATGAACCAGGAAGTACTGTGTTTTTCCTACTATGGGAAATTACATAGGGATTTTGTATTGAACATAACTCTGGATTGCAGTGTCATAGAGACAAGGGGGTGGGCTCATTTTACTCAGGCAACCAATCAGTCTCTCCGGATCATTGTGAAGCTATCAAGCCACGCCCTAGCAACCATATAGAGCACCTTAGTAACATGCTCCATAGACTTCCATTGAAAAAGATCAAAGGAATATCTTTGGATAGGAGTGTCGTACAAACATGAGGGTGGGCTCATTTGACTCGAGGCAGCAAACTGCCAATCACAAATCACCTTAAAGACATCATAGCCACGCCTTAGCAACCATTTAGAGCACCCTAGCAACCCAAAGCATAGGCAGATATCTTCAAATCTGAATATCATAGAGGCATAGGGGTTGGTTTATAGCATTCATACTGGAAAGCAGCCTTTGGTTTATCATTACTGGCAGCTGCCAAGCCACTCCCTAGCAACCAAACAGAGTACCTTAGCAACCGTTTAGCAATATCTATATCTCTGCATCAGAGCATCATAGAGACATGGCGGTTGGCTCTTTTGAATCTTGCTAGCAAACTGGACTTCCAACATGCTACACATGCTAGCAGTTAATAGCTACATGCTAATAGTGATTAGCTAAGTGCTAAAGTGGGCTGAGAACACGCCAGGAACTCTATAGAAACTCCACAGTAACTATCTGTGACAACTACCAACCACCTAGCAACACCCTAACAACCACCCAGGTTACCATAGCAACCGCCTAGCAACCACCCAGAACACCATAGCAACCGCCTAGCAACACCTTAGCAACCACCCCAAGTACCTTAGCAACCGCCTAGCAACACCCTAGCAACCACCCAGGTTACCATAGCAACCACCTAGCAACCACCCAGAACACCCTAGCAACCGCCTAGAAACACCTTAGCAACCATCCCAAGTACCTTAGCAACTGCCTAGCAACACCCTAGCAACCACCCAGGTTACCATAGCAACCGCCTAGCAACACCTTAGCAACCACCCCAAGTACCTTAGCAACACCCTAGCAACCACCCAGGTTACCATAGCAACCGCCTAGCAACACCTTAGCAACCACCCCAAGTACCTTAGCAACCGCCTAGCAACCGAGTGCCGATTTTGCCACTGCAAGCACCATTCACATTTTCTTCAGGAAATGTACATTCTAGTTCTTCTTCTTCTTCTTCTGGACACAATTTCTGCGCGCTACTCCTCCCGCAGTTTTTGTCCTAGACCCATGAATGAGGTGTCAAATCGACCGGCTCATTGAGGACAGGTGTGCTATGACTTTTATAAGCGATCGGACCAACGATGTTCGCACAGCGGACGAAAAAGCGGCCAAAAAAGTCCCATTGACTTACATTGAAAAATTCAAATTCACGAACATTCCGTCTCTCTCAACTGTCACTTTCTCACACACACTCACACACGCAGGCCCTTAGAAGCCTTTGTCTCTCAGACACAGACACTTATTTTCTTCCACTTTTATTTCTGCGCGCTATTTCTCCCGCAGCGTTTGTCCTAGACCCATGAATGAGGTGTCAAATCGACCGGCTTATTGAGGAGAGGTGTGCTATTTTTTTTTTAAGCGATCGGACCAACGATGTTCGCACAGGGGGCGAAAAAGCGGCCAAAAAAGTCCCATTGACTTTCAATGGCGGAATCTTCAGAAATTTGAATTTCAACTGTCACTTTCTCACACACACTCACACACGCAGGCCCTTAGAAGCCTTTCTCTCTCAGACACAGACACTCATTTTCTTCCACTTTTTTTTCTGCGCGCTACTCCTCCCGCAGTTTTTGTCCTAGACCCATGAATGAGGTGTCAAATCGACCGGCTCATTGAGGAGAGGTGTGCTATGACTTTTATAAGCGATCGGGTGTACGATGTTCGTCCGGCGGGCGAAAAAGTAGCGAAAAAAATCCCATAGACTTTGCATTGGGACAAACTTTGACGAGTAATAGCTCCTAACGAGAATTTCATAGAAACATGTGGGTTACCAGGTTTGAAGAGCCTGATAGGCTCTCTCAGACCATACCTCAAAATGGGGTGTAAGTTGTACCCCTGGGGCGCAAGAGCTGCCCAAAGTTGCCCCATAGACATACTATGGTGAAGCCGTGCCCATGAACCAGGAAGTACTGTGTTTTTCCTACTATGGGAAATTACATAGGGATTTTGTATTGAACATAACTCTGGATCACAATGTCATAGAGACAAGGGGGTGGGCTCATATTACTCAGGCAACCAATCAGTCTCTCAGGATCATTGTGAAGCTATCAAGCCACCCCCTAGCAACCATATAGAGCACCATAGCAACAAGTTCCATAGACTTCCATTGAAAAAGATCAAATGAATATCTTTGGATAGGAGTGTCATAGAAACATGAGGGTGGGCTCATTTGACTTGGGGCAGCAAACGGCCAATCACGAATCACCTTCAAGACATCATAGCCACGCCCTAGCAACCATTCAGAGCACCCTAGCAACCCAAAGCATAGAGGGGATATCTTCAAATCTGAACATCATAGAGGAATGGGGGTTGGTTTATAGCATTCATACTGGCAAGCAGCCTTTGGTTTATCATTACTGGCAGCTGCCAAGCCACTCCCTAGCAACCAAACAGAGTACCCTAGCAACCGTTTAGCAAGATCTATATCTCTGCATCAGAACATCGTAAAGACATGGGGGTTGGTTTATATTGTCAAGCAGCCTTTGGAGTATCATCATTGGTAGCTACCAGGCCACTCCCTAGCAACCAACCAGATTACCCTAGCAACCGTTTTTCAAGATCCATATCTCTGCATCAGAACATCATAAAGACATGGGGGTTGGTTTATATTGTCAAGCAGCCTTTGGAGTATCATCATTGGCAACTGCCAAGCCACTCCCTAGCAACCAAACAGAGTACCCTAGCAACCATTTAGCGATGCCTATATCTCTGCATCAGAACATCGTAGAGACATGGGGGTTGGCTTTTTTGACTCATGCTAGCAAACTGTACTTGCAACATGCTACACATGCTAGCAGTTAATAGGTACATGCTAATAGTGATTAGCTAAGTGCTAAAGTGGGCTGAGAACATGCTAAGAACTCTATAGAAACTCCATAGTAACTATCTGTGCCAACTACCAACCACCTAGTAACACCATAGCAACCACCCTGGTTACCATAGCAACCGCCCAGAACACCCTAGCAACCGCCTAGCAACACAGTAGTGACCACTCCAGGTACCTTAACAACTGCCTAGCAACACCTTAGCAACCACCCCAAGTACCTTAGCAACCGCCTAGCAACACCTTAGCAACCACCCCAAGTACCTTAGCAACCGCCTAGCAACCGAGTGGCGATTTTGCCACTGCATGCACCATTCACATTTTCTTCAGGAAATGTACATTCTAGTATTGTAATTACTATTCACCTGAACAAAACTTTGGCGTGTAACTCGTCCCACACCGTTTGTCGTAGACCCACGAATGAGGTGTCAAATCAACCAGCTTATTGAGGAGAGGTGTGCTATGACTTTTCTAAACGATCGGGTGTACGATGTTCGCACAGCGTACGAAAAAAACAGCTGAAAAACTCCCATAGACTTAACATGGGGGCCAAATCTGTGAGATCATATCTTTGGTTTAGAAGGTCATAGAGACTTGGGGCTGGGCTCTTTTAATTCGGCCTATCAAGCCGCCAATAAGTAGTGACTTCATGGCCACGCCCTAGCAACCAATTACAGCACCCTAGCAACCGAATGGCGAATTTTGCCACTGCAAGCACCATTCACATTTTCTTCAGGAAATGTACATTCTAGTATTGTAATTACTATTCACCTGAACAAAATTTCTGCACGCTACTTGCCCGGCACCGTTTGTCGTAGACCCACGAATGAGGTGTCAAATCGACCGGCTTATTGATGAGAGGTGTGCTATGACTTTTCTAAGCGATCGGGTGTACGATGTTCGCACAGCGTACGAAAAAACGGCTGAAAAAACTCCCATAGACTTAACATTGGGTCAAAATCTGTGAGATCATATCTTTGGATCAGAAGGTCATAGAGACTTGGTGCTGGGCTCTTTTGATTCGGCCAGCCAATTAGTGACACAGCAACTTCATAGCCACGTCCTAGCAACCAATTACAGCACCCTAGCAACCGGTGCCGAATTTTGCCACTGCAAGCACCATTCACATTTTCTTCAGGAAATGTACATTCTAGTATTGTAATTACTATTCACCTGAACAAAACTTTGGCGCGTAACTCGTCCCGCACCGTTTGTCGTAGACCCACGAATAAGGTGTCAAATCGACCGGCTTATTGAGGAGAGGTGTGCTATGACTTTTCTAAGCGATCGGGTGTACGATGTTCACACAGCGTACGAAAAAACGGCTCAAAAAAGTCCCATAGACTTAACATAGGGGCCAAATCTGTGAGATCATATCTTTGGATCAGAAGGTCGTAGAGACTTGGGGCTGGGCTCGTTTGACTCAGCCTATCAAGCCGCCAATAAGTAGTGACTTTATGGCCACACCCTAGCAACCAATTACAGCACCCTAGCAACCGAGCGGTGAATTTTGCCACTGCAAGCACCATTCACATTTTCTTCAGGAAATGTACATTCTAGTTAATGGTGCTTGCCAAAGGCAAAGCTCCATTCTTATTATTGCTCATACTTATTATTAATGGTGCTTGCCAAAGGCAAAGCTCCATTCTTATTATTGCTCATACTTATTATTAATGGTGCTTGCCAAAGGCAAAGCTCCATTCTTATTCTCCTGCATACTTATTATTATTATTCTGCTTCTTCTTCTTCTTCTTCTGGACAAAATTTCTGCGCGCTACTCCTCCCGCAGCTTTTGTCCTAGACCCATGAATGAGGTGTCAAATCGACCGGCTCATTGAGGAGAGGTGTGCTATGACTTTTATAAGCGATCGGACCAACGATGTTCGCACAGCGGACGAAAAAGCGGCCAAAAAAGTCCCATTGACTTACATTGAAAAATTCAAATTCACGAACATTCCGTCTCTCTCAACTGTCACTTTCTCACACACACTCACACACGCAGGCCCTTAGAAGCCTTTGTCTCTCAGACACAGACACTCATTTTCTTCCACTTTTATTTCTGCGCGCTATTTCTCCCACAGCATTTGTCCTAGACCCATGAATGAGGTGTCAAATCGACCGGCTTATTGAGGAGAGGTGTGCTATTTTTTTTTTAAGCGATCGGACCAACGATGTTCGCACAGGGGGCGAAAAAGCGGCCAAAAAAGTCCCATTGACTTTCAATGGCGGAATCTTCAGAAATTTGAATTTCAACTGTCACTTTCTCACACACACTCACACACGCAGGCCCTTAGAAGCCTTTCTCTCTCAGACACAGACACTCATTTTCTTCCACTTTTTTTTTCTGCGCGCTACTCCTCCCGCAGTTTTTGTCCTAGACCCATGAATGAGGTGTCAAATCGACCGGCTCATTGAGGAGAGGTGTGCTATGACTTTTATAAGCGATCGGGTGTACGATGTTCGTCCGGCGGGCGAAAAAGTAGCCCCATAAAAAAATCCCATAGACTTTGCATTGGGACAAACTTTGACGAGTAATAGCTCCTAATGAGAATTTCATAGAAACATGTGGGTTACCACGTTTGAAGAGCCTGATAGGCTCTCTCAGACCATACCTCAAAATGGGGTGTAAGTTGTACCCCTGGGGCGCAAGAGCTGCCCAAAGTTGCCCCATAGACATACTATGGTGAAGCCGTGCCCATGAACCAGGAAGTACTGTGTTTTTCCTACTATGGGAAATTACATAGGGATTTTGTATTGAACATAACTCTGGATCACAATGTCATAGAGACAAGGGGGTGGGCTCATTTTACTCAGGCAACCAATCAGTCTCTCAGGATCATTGTGAAGCTATCAAGCCACGCCCTAGCAACCATATAGAGCACCATAGCAACAAGTTCCATAGACTTCCATTGAAAAAGATCAAAGGAATATCTTTGGATAGGAGTGTCATAGAAACATGAGGGTGGGCTCATTTTACTCGGGGCAGCAAACGGCCAATCACGAATCACCTTAAACACTTCATTGCCACGCCCTAGCAACCATTTAGAGCACCCTAGCAACCCAAAGCAAAGAGGGATATCTTCAAATCTGAATATCATAGAGGCATGGGGGTTGGTTTATATCATTCATACTGGCAAGCAGCCTTTGGTTTATCATAACTGGCAGCTGCCAAGCCACTCCCTAGCAACCAAACAGAGTACCCTAGCAACCGTTTAGCAAGATCTATATCTCTGCATCAGAACATCGTGAAGACATGGGGGTTGGTTTATATTGTCAAGCAGCCTTTGGAGTATCATCATTGGCAGCTGCCAAGCCACTCCCTAGCAACCAAACAGAGTACCCTAGCAACCGTTTAGCAAGATCTATATCTCTGCATCAGAGCATCATAGAGACATGGGGGTTGGCTCTTTTGACTCATGCTAGCAAACTGGACTACCAACATGCTACACATGCTAGCGGTGAATAGCTACATGCTAATAGTGATTAGCTAAGTGCTAAAGTGGGCTAAGAACTCTATAGGAACTTCATAGTAACTATCTGTGACAACTACCAACCACCTAGTAACACCCTAGCAACCACCCAGGTTACCATAGCAACCGCCTATCAACCACCCAGAACACCCTAGCAACCGTCTAGCAACACCATAGTGACCACCCCAGGTACCTTAGCAACTGCCTAGCAACACCCTAGCAACCACCCGGGTTACCATAGCAACCGCCTAGCAACCATCCAGAACACCCTAGCAACCGCCTAGCAACACCGTAGTGACCACCCCAGGTACCTTAGCAACTGCTTAGCAACTGCCTAGCAACACCCTAGCAACCACCCAGGTTACCATAGCAACCGCCTAGCAACCACCCAGAACACCCTAGCAACCGCCTAGCAACACCATAGTGACCACCCCAGGTACCTTAGCAACTGCCTAGCAACACCCTAGCAACCACCCGGGTTACCATAGCAACCGCCTAGCAACCATCCAGAACACCCTAGCAACCACCTAGCAACACCGTAGTGACAACCCCAGGTACCTTAGCAACTGCCTAGCAACACCCTAACAACCACCTGGGTTACCATAGCAACCGCCTAGCAACCACCCAGAACACCCTAGCAACCGCCTATCAACACCATAGTGACCACCCCAGGTACCTTAGCAACTGCCTAGCAACACCCTAGCAACCACCCAGGTTACCATAGCAACCGCATAGCAACCACCCAGAACACCCTAGCAACCGCCTAGCAACACCTTAGCAACCGCTCCAAGTACCTTAGCAACTGCCCAGCAACACCCTAGCAACCACTCAGGTTACCATAGCAACCGCCTAGTAACCATCCAGAACACCCTAGCAACACCTTAGCAACCACTCCAAGTACCTTAGCAACTGCCTAGCAACACCCTTGCAACCACCCAGGTTACCATAGCAACCACCTAGCAACCACCCAGAACACCCTAGCAACACCTTAGCAACTGCCCAAGTACCTTAGCAACCGCCTAGCAACCACACAGAACACCCTAGCAACCACCTAGCAACACCTAAGCAACCACCCCAAGTACCTTAGCAACCGCCTAGCAACCGAGTGCCGAGTTTTGCCACTGCAAGCACCATTCACATTTTCTTCAGGAAATGTACATTCTAGTATTGTAATTACTATTCACCTGAACAAAACTTTGGCGCGTAACTCGTCCTGCACCGTTTGTCGTAGACCCACGAATGAGGTGTCAAATCGACCGGCTTATTGAGGAGAGGTGTGCTATGACTTTTCTAAGCGATCGGGTGTACGATGTTCGCAGAGCATACGAAAAAACGGCTGAAAAAACTCCCATAGACTTAACATGGGGGCCAAATCTGTGAGATCATATCTTTGGTTTAGAAGGTCATAGAGACTTGCGGCTGGGCTCTTTTGACTCGGCCTATCAAGCCGCCAATAAGTAGTGACTTCATGGCCACGCCCTAGCAACCGATTACAGCACCCTAGCAACCGAGCGGCGAATTTTGCCACTGCAAGCACCATTCACATTTTCTTCAGGAAATGTACATTCTAGTTAATGGTGCTTGCCAAAGGCAAAGCTCCATTCTTATTCTCCTGCATACTTATTATTCTTCTTCTTCTTCTTCTTCCACTTTTTCGTCTGCGCGCTACTCCTCCCGCAGCTTTTGTCCTAGACCCATGAATGAGGTGTCAAATCGACCGGCCCATTGAGGAGTGGTGTGCTATGACTTTTATAAGCGATCGGGTGTACGATGTTCGTCCGGCGGGCGAAAAAGAACCCGAAAAATCCCATAGACTTAACATTGCGACGAACTTTGACGAATCATAGCTCCTAACGAGAATTTCGTAGAAACATGTGGGTTACCACGTTTGAAGAGGCTGACAGGCTCTCTCAGACCATACCTCAAAATGGGGTGTAAGTTGTACCCCTGGGGCGCAAGAGCTGCCCAAAGTTGCCCCATAGACATACTATGGTGAAGCCGTGCCCATGAACCAGGAAGTACTGTGTTTTTCCTACTATGGGAAATTACATAGGGATTTTGTATTGAACATAACTCTGGATCACAATGTCATAGAGACAAGGGGGTGGGCTCATTTTACTCAGGCAACCAATCAGTCTCTCAGGATCATTGTGAAGCCATCAAGCCACGCCCTAGCAACCATATAGAGCACCATAGCAACAAGTTCCATAGACTTCCATTGAAAAAGATCAAAGGAATATCTTTGGATAGGAGTGTCATAGAAACATGTGGGTGGGCTCATTTGACTCGGGGCAGCAAACGGCCAATCACGAATCACCTTCAAGACATCATAGCCACGCCCTAGCAACCATTCAGAGCACCCTAGCAACCCAAAGCATAGAGGGGATATCTTCAAATCTGAACATCATAGAGGAATGGGGGTTGGTTTATAGCATTCATACTGGCAAGCAGCCTTTGGTTTATCATTACTGGCAGCTGCCAAGCCACTCCCTAGCAACCAAACAGAGTACCCTAGCAACCGTTTAGCAAGATCTATATCTCTGCATCAGAACATCGTAAAGACATGGGGGTTGGCTTATATTGTCAAGCAGCCTTTGGAGTATCATCATTGGTAGCTACCAGGCCACTCCCTAGCAACCAACCAGATTACCCTAGCAACCGTTTTTCAAGATCCATATCTCTGCATCAGAACATCATAAAGACATGGGGGTTGGTTTATATTGTCAAGCAGCCTTTGGAGTATCATCATTGGCAACTGCCAAGCCACTCCCTAGCAACCAAACAGAGTACCCTAGCAACCGTTTAGCAAGATCTATATCTCTGCATCAGAGCATCGTATAGACATGGCGGTTGGCTCTTTTGACTCATGCTAGCAAACTGGACTTCCAACATGCTACACATGCAAGCAATGAATAGCTACATGCTAATAGTGATTAGCTAATTGCTAAAGTGGACTTCCAACATGCTAAGAACTCTATAGAAACTCCATAGTAACTATCTGTGACAACTACCAACCACCTAGTAACACCATAGCAACCACCCAGGTTACCATAGCAATCGCCTAGCAACCACCCAGAACACCCTAGCAACCACCTAGCAACACCATAGTGACCACCCCAGGTACCTTAGCAACTGCCTAGCAACACCCTAGCAACCACCCAGGTTACCATAGCAACCGCCTAGCAACCACCCAGAACACCCTAGCAACCGCCTAGCAACACCGTAGTGACCATCCCTGGTACCTTAGCAACTGCCTAGCAACACCCTAGCAACCACCCAGGTTACCATAGCAACCGCCTAGCAACCACCCAGAACACCCTAGCAACCGCCTAGCAACACCGTAGTGGCCACCCCAGGTACCTTAGCAACTGCATAGCAAAACCCTAGCAACCACCCAGGTTACCATAGCAACCGCCTAGCAACCACCCAGAACACCCTAGCAACCGCCTAGCAACACCATAGTGACCACCCCAGGTACCTTAGCAACTGCCTGGCAACACCCTAGCAACCACCCAGGTTACCATAGCAACTGCCTAGCAACCACCCAGAACACCCTAGCAACTGCATAGCAACACCATAGCGACCACTCCAAGTACCTTAGCAACTGCCTAGCAACACCTTAGCAACCACCCGGGTTACCATAGCAACCGCCTAGCAACCACCCAGAACACCCTAGCAACCGCCTAGCAACACCTTAGCAACCACCCCAAGTACCTAAGCAACCGCCTAGCAACCGGTGCCGAATTTTGCCACTGCAAGCACCATTCACATTTTCTTCAGGAAATGTACATTCTAGTTAATGGTGCTTGCCAAAGGCAAAGCTCCATTCTTATTCTCCTGCATACTTATTATTATTATTATTATTCTGCTTCTTCTTCTTCTTCTGGACAAAATTTCTGCGCGCTACTCCTCCCGCAGTTTTTGTCCTAGACCCATGAATGAGGTGTCAAATCGACTGGCTCATTGAGGAGAGGTGTGCTATGACTTTTCTAAGCGATCGAACCTACGATGTTCGCACAGCGGACGAAAAAGCGGCCAAAAAAGTCCCATTGACTTACATTGAAAAATTCAAATTCACGAACATTCCATCTCTCTCAACTGTCACTTTCTCACACACACTCACACACGCAGGCCCTTAGAAGCCTTTCTCTCTCAGACACAGACACTCATGTTCTTCCACTTTTATTTCTGCGCGCTACTCCTCCCGCAGCGTTTGTCCTAGACCCATGAATGAGGTGTCAAATCGACCGGCTCATTGAGGAGATGTGTGTTATGACTTTTATAAGCGATCGGACCAACGATGTTCGCACAGGGGGCGAAAAAGCGGCCAAAAAACTCCCATTGACTTTCAATGGTGGAATCTTCAGAAATTTGAATTTCAACTGTCACTTTCTCACACACACTCACACACATAGGCCCTTAGAACCCTTTCTCTCTCTCACTCACTATTGATCACAGTGTGATAGAGACAAGGGGGCGGGCTCATTTTACTCAGGCAACCAATCAGTCTCTCAGGATCATTGTGAAGCTATCAAGCCACGCCCTAGCAACCATATAGAGCACCATAGCAACAAGTTCCTTAGACTTCCATTGAAAAAGATCAAATGAATATCTTTGGATAGGAGTGTCATAGAAACATGAGGGTGGGCTCATTTGACTCGGGGCAGCAAACGGCCAATCACGAATCACCTTCAACACTTCATAGCCACGCCCTAGCAACCATTTAGAGCACCCTAGCAACCCAAAGCATAGAGGGATATCTTCAAATCTGAATATCATACAGGCATGGGGGTTGGTTTATATCATTCATACTGGCAAGCAGCCTTTGATGTATCATCATTGGCAGCTGCCAAGCCACTCCCTAGCAACCAAACAGAGTACCCTAGCAACCGTTTTTCAAGATGTATATCTCTGCATCAGAACATCGTACAGACATGGGGATTGGTTTATATTGTCAAGCAGCCTTTGGAGTATCATCATTGGCAGCTGCCAAGCCACTCCCTAGCAACCAAACAGAGTACCCTAGAAACCGTTTAGCAAGACCTATATCTCTGCATCAGAGCATCATAGAGACATGGCGGTTGGCTCTTTTGACTCATGCTAGCAATCTGGACTTCCAACATGATACACATGCTAGCAGTGAATAGTTACATGCTAATAGTGATTAGCTTAGGGTTTAAACATGACACAAACTAGTGAAAATGTGTTAGCATTATGATAGTAGCATGCTAATCATGTTAACAAACATGCTAATCATGTTAGCATTTTGTTAACATTATGCTAACATGATTAGCATCTTGCTAAAAACATGTTAGCAGTATGCTACGGGTGTTAACATCATGGTAGCAACATGTTAATCATGTTAGCATGTTGCTAGCATTATGGTAACATGATTAGCATCTTGGTAAACACATCCTAGCAGTATGCTAAGGGTGTTAGCATCATGCTAACATCATGTTAATCAAGAGTGCCGAGTTTTGCCACTGCAAGCACCATTCGCATTTTCTTCAGGAAATGTACATTCTAGTTAATGGTGCTTGCCAAAGGCAAAGCTCCATTCTTAATCTTCTGCATACTTATTATTATTATTATTATTATTATTATTATTCCACACAAAAGTTTGGCGCGCTACTCCTCCCGCAGTTTTTGTCCTAGACCCATGAATGAGGTGTCAAATCGACCGGCTTATTGAGGAGAGGTGTGCTATGACTTTTATAAGCGATTGAGTGTACGATGTTCGTCCGGCGGGCGACAAAGTAGCGAAAAAAATCCCATAGACTTTGCATTGTGACAAATTTTGACGAGTCATAGCTCCTAACGAGAATTTCGTAGAAACATGTGGGTCACCACGATTGAAGGGGCTGACAGGCTCTGTCAGACCATAGCTCAAAATGGGGTGTAAGTTGTACCCCTGGGGCACAAGAGCTGCCCAAAGTTGCCCCATAGACATACTATGGTGAAGCCGTGCCCATGAACCAGGAAGTACTGTGTTTTTCCTACTATGGGAAATTACATAGGGATTTTGTATTGAACATAACTCTGGATCACAATGACATAGAGACAAGGGGGTGGGCTCATTTTACTCAGGCAACCAATCAGTCTCTCAGGATCATTGTGAAGCTATCAAGGCACGCCATAGCAACCATATAGAGCACCATAGCAACAAGATCCATAGACTTCCATTGAAAAAGATCAAAGGAATATCTTTGGATAAAAGTGTCGTACAAACAAGAGGGTGGGCTCATTTGACTCGAGGCAGCAAACCGCCAATCACAAATCACCTTAAAGACATCATAGCCACGCCTTAGCAACCATATAGAGCACCCTAGCAACCCAAAGCATAGGCAGATATCTTCAAATCTGAATATCATACAGGCATGGGGGTTGGTTTATATCATTCATACTGGCAAGCAGCCTTTGGTGTATCATCATTGGTAGCTGCCAAGCCACTCCTTAGCAACCAAACAGAGTACCCTAGCAACCATTTTGCAAGATCTATATCTCTGCATCAGAACATCGTACAGACATGGGGGTTGGTTTATATTGTCAAGCAGCCTTTGGAGTATCATCATTGGCAGCTGCCAAGCCACTCCCTAGCAACCAAACAGAGTACCCTAGCAACCGTTTTGCAACACCTATATCTCTGCATCAGAACATTATAGAGACATGGCGGTTGGCTCTTTTGACTCATGCTAGCAAACTGGACTTCCAACATGCTACACATGCTAGCAGTGAATAGCTACATGCTAATAGTGATTAGCTTAAGGTTTAAACATGACACAAACTAGTAAAAATGTGTTAGAATAATGCTAGTGGCATGTTAATTGTGTTAGCATTATGCTAGTAGCATGCTAATCATGTTAGCATCATGCTAGCAAACATGCTAATCATGTTAGCATCTTGTTAAAAACATGCTAACAACATGGTAATCATGCTAGCATCATGCTAGCATTATGCTAATGATGTTAGCATGTTGCTAGCATTATGCTAACATGATTAGCATCTTGTTAAAATCATGCTAGCAAAATGGTAATCATGCTAGCATCATGCTAGCATTATGCTAATCATGTTAGCATGTTTGCTAGCATTATGCTAACATGATTAGCATCTTGTTTAAAACATGCTAGCAGCATGCTAAGGGTGTTAGCATCATGCTAGCAAACATGCTAATCATGTTAGCATGTTGCTAACATAATGCTAACATGATTAGCATCTTGTTAAAATAATGCTAGCAACATGGTAATAATGCTAGCAACATGGTAATAATGCTAGCATCATGCTAGCATTATGCTAATCATGTTAGCATGTTGCTAGCATTATGCTAACATGACTAGCATTTTGTTTAAAACATGCTAGCAGCATGCTTAGGGTGTTAGCATCATGCTAGCAACATGCTAATCATGTTAGCATCTTGCTAAAAACATCCTAGCAGGACGGTAATTATGTTAGCATCATGCTAATCAAGAGTGCCGAGTTTTGCCACTGCAAGCACCATTCACATTTTCTTCAGGAAATGTACATTCTAGTTAATGGTGCTTGCCAAAGGCAAAGCTCCATTCTTAATCTTCTGCATACTTATTATTATTATTAATGGTGCTTGCCAAAGGCAAAGCTCCATTCTTAATCTTCTGCATACTTATTATTATTATTAATGGTGCTTGCCAAAGGCAAAGCTCCATTCTTAATCTTCTGCATACTTATTATTATTATTATTATTATTATTATTATTATTATTATTCCACACAAAAGTTTGGCGCGCTACTCCTCCCGCAGTTTTTGTCCTAGACCCATGAATGAGGTGTCCAATTGACCGGCTTATTGAGGAGAGGTGTGCTATGACTTTTATAAGCGATTGAGTGTACGATGTTCGTCCGGCGGGCGAAAAAGTAGCGAAAAAAATCCCATAGACTTTGCATTGTGACAAACTTTGACGAGTCATAGCTCCTAACGAGAATTTCGTAGAAACATGTGGGTCACCACGATTGAAGGGGCTGACAGGCTCTGTCAGACCATAGCTCAAAATGGGGTGTAAGTTGTACCCCTGGGGCACAAGAGCTGCCCAAAGTTGCCCCATAGACATACTATGGTGAAGCCGTGCCCATGAACCAGGAAGTACTGTGTTTTTCCTACTATGGGAAATTACATAGGGATTTTGTATTGAACATAACTCTGGATCACAATGACATAGAGACAAGGGGGTGGGCTCATTTTACTCAGGCAACCAATCAGTCTCTCAGGATCATTGTGAAGCTATCAAGGCACGCCCTAGCAACCATATAGAGCACCATAGCAACAAGATCCATAGACTTCCATTGAAAAAGATCAAAGGAATATCTTTGGATAAAAGTGTCGTACAAACAAGAGGGTGGGCTCATTTGACTCGAGGCAGCAAACCGCCAATCACAAATCACCTTAAAGACATCATAGCCACGCCTTAGCAACCATATAGAGCACCCTAGCAACCCAAAGCATAGGCAGATATCTTCAAATCTGAATATCATACAGGCATGGGGGTTGGTTTATATCATTCATACTGGCAAGCAGCCTTTGGTGTATCATCATTGGTAGCTGCCAAGCCACTCCTTAGCAACCAAACAGAGTACCCTAGCAACCATTTTGCAAGATCTATATCTCTGCATCAGAACATCGTACAGACATGGGGGTTGGTTTATATTGTCAAGCAGCCTTTGGAGTATCATCATTGGCAGCTGCCAAGCCACTCCCTAGCAACCAAACAGAGTACCCTAGCAACCGTTTTGCAACACCTATATCTCTGCATCAGAACATTATAGAGACATGGCGGTTGGCTCTTTTGACTCATGCTAGCAAACTGGACTTCCAACATGCTACACATGCTAGCAGTGAATAGCTACATGCTAATAGTGATTAGCTTAAGGTTTAAACATGACACAAACTAGTAAAAATGTGTTAGAATAATGCTAGTGGCATGTTAATTGTGTTAGCATTATGCTAGTAGCATGCTAATCATGTTAGCATCATGCTAGCAAACATGCTAATCATGTTAGCATCTTGTTAAAAACATGCTAACAACATGGTAATCATGCTAGCATCATGCTAGCATTATGCTAATGATGTTAGCATAATGCTAGCAACATGCTAACATCATTAGCATAATGCTAGCATGATGCTAGCATGATTACCAACAAGATGCTAACATGATTACCATGTTTGCTAGCATGATGCTAACATGATTAGCATGCTACTAGCATCTTGTTAAAATCATGCTAGCAAAATGGTAATCATGCTAGCATCATGCTAGCATTATGCTAATCATGTTAGCATGTTTGCTAGCATTATGCTAACATGATTAGCATCTTGTTTAAAACATGCTAGCAGCATGCTAAGGGTGTTAGCATCATGCTAGCAAACATGCTAATCATGTTAGCATGTTGCTAACATAATGCTAACATGATTAGCATCTTGTTAAAATAATGCTAGCAACATGGTAATAATGCTAGCAACATGGTAATAATGCTAGCATCATGCTAGCATTATGCTAATCATGTTAGCATGTTGCTAGCATTATGCTAACATGACTAGCATTTTGTTTAAAACATGCTAGCAGCATGCTTAGGGTGTTAGCATCATGCTAGCAACATGCTAATCATGTTAGCATCTTGCTAAAAACATCCTAGCAGGACGGTAATTATGTTAGCATCATGCTAATCAAGAGTGCCGAGTTTTGCCACTGCAAGCACCATTCACATTTTCTTCAGGAAATGTACATTCTAGTTAATGGTGCTTGCCAAAGGCAAAGCTCCATTCTTAATCTTCTGCATACTTATTATTATAATTATTATTATTCTTCCACACGTTTCGTCTGCGCGTAACTAGTCCCGCACGGATTGTCGTAGACCCACAAATGAGGTGTCAAATCGACCGGCTTATTGAGGAGTGGTGTGCTATGACTTTTATAAGCGATCGGGTGTACGATGTTCGTCCAGCGGGCGAAAAAGTAGCGAAAAAATCCCATAGACTTTGCATTGTGACAAATTTTGACGAGTCATAGCTCCTAACGAGGATTTCGTAGAAACATGTAATTTACCACGTTTGAAGAGGCTGACAGCCTCTGTCAGACCATATCTCAAAATAGGGTCTAAGTTGTACCCCTGGGGCACAGGGGCTGCCCAAAGTTGCCCCATAGACATACTATGGTGAAGCCGTGCCCATGAAACAGTGTGTTTTTCCTACTATGGGAAATTACATAGGGATTTTGTATTGAACATAACTCTGGATCACAATGTCATAGAGACAAGGGGGTGGGCCCATTTTACTCAGGCAACCAATCAGTCTCTCAGGATCATTGTTAAGCTATAAAGCCACGCCCTAGCAACCATATAGAGCACCATAGCAACAAGTTCCATTGACTTCCATTGAAAAAGATCAAATGAATATCTTTGGATAGAAGTGTCGTACAAACAAGAGGGTGGGCTCATTTGACTGGAGGCAGCAAACCGCCAATCACAAATCACCTTAAAGACATCATAGCCACGCCTTAGCAACCATTTAAAGCACCCTAGCAACCCAAAGCATAGGCAGATATCTTCAAATCTGAATATCATAGAGGCATGGGGGTTGGTTTATATCATTCATACTGGCAAGCAGCCTTTGGTTTATCATTACTGGCAGCTGCCAAGCCACTCCCTAGCAACCAAACAGAGTACCCTAGCAACCGTTTTGCAAGATCTATATCTCTGCATCAGAACATCATAAAGACATGGGGGTTGGTTTATATTGTCAAGCAGCCTTTGGAGTATCATCATTGGTAGCTGCCAAGCCACTCCTTAGCAACCAAACAGAGTACCCTAGCAACCATTTAGCAAGATCTATATCTCTGCATCAGAGCATCATAGAGACATGGCGGTTGGCTCTTTTGACTCATGCTAGCAAACTGGACTTCCAACATGCTACACATGCTAGCAGTGAATAGCTACATGCTAATACTGATTAGCTTAGGGTTTAAACATGACACAAACTAGTAAAAATGTGTTAGCATCATGCTGGTAACATGCTAATTGTGTTAGCATCATGCTAGTAGCATGCTAATCATGTTAGCATCATGCTAGCAAACATGCTAATTATGTAAGCATCTTGTTAAAAACATGCTAGCAACATGGTAATCATGCTAGCATCATGCTAGCATTATGCTAATCATGTTAGCATGTTGCTAGCATTATGCTAACATGATTAGCATCTTTCTAAAAACATGCTAGCAGCATGCTAAGGGTGTTAGCATAATGCTAGCAACATGCTAATCATGTTAGCATCTTGATAAAAACATCCTAGCAGGACGGTAATTATGTTAGCATCATGCTAATCAAGAGTGCCGAGTTTTGCCACTGCAAACACCATTCACATTTTCTTCAGGAAATGTACATTCTAGTATTGTAATTACTATTCACCTGAACAAAACTTTGGCGCGTAACTCGTCCCGCACCGTTTGTCGTAGACCCACGAATGAGGTGTCAAATCGACCGGCTTATTGAGGAGAGGTGTGCTATGACTTTTCTAAGCAATCGGGTGTACGATGTTCGCACAGCGTACGAAAAAATGGCTGAAAAAACTCCCATAGACTTAACATGGGGGCCAAATCTGTGAGATCATATCTTTGGTTTAGAAGGTCATAGAGACTTGGGGCTGGGCTCTTTTGATTCGGCCTATCAAGCAGCTAATAAGTAGTTCGTCGCCATGCCCTAGCAACCAATTACAGCACCCTAGCAACCGGGTGCCGAATTTTGCCACTGCAAGCACCATTCACATTTTCTTCAGGAAATGTACATTCTAGTTAATGGTGCTTGCCAAAGGCAAAGCTCCATTCTTATTCTTCTGCATACTTATTATTATAATTAATGGTGCTTGCCAAAGGCAAAGCTCCATTCTTATTATTGCTCATACTTATTCTTCTTCTTCTTCTTCTTCTGGACACAATTTCTGCGCGCTACTCCTCCCGCAGTTTTTGTCCTAGACCCATGAATGAGGTGTCAAATCGACCGGCTCATTGAGGACAGGTGTGCTATGACTTTTATAAGCGATCGGACCAACGATGTTCGCACAGCGGACGAAAAAGCGGTCAAAAAAGTCCCATTGACTTACATTGAAAAATTCAAATTCACGAACATTCCGTCTCTCTCAACTGTCACTTTCTCACACACACTCACACACGCAGGCCCTTAGAAGCCTTTCTCTCTCAGACACAGACACTCATTTTCTTCCACTTTTATTTCTGCGCGCTACTCCTCCCGCAGCGTTTGTCCTAGACCCATGAATGAGGTGTCAAATCGACCGGCTCATTGAGGAGAGGTGTGCTATGACTTTTATAAGCGATCGGACCAACGATGTTCGTACAGCGGACGAAAAAGCGGCCAAAAAAGTCCCATTGACTTTCAATGGCGGAATCTTCAGAAATTTGAATTTCAACTGTCACTTTCTCACACACACTCACACACGCAGGCCCTCAGAACCCTTTCTCTCACTCACTCATTATTGATCACAGTGTCATAGAGACAAGGGGGTGGGCTCATTTCACTCAGACAACCAATCAGTGTCTCAGGATCACTGTTAAGCTATCAAGCCACGCCCTAGCAACCATATAGAGCACCATAGCAACAAGTTCCATAGACTTCCATTGAAAAAGATCAAAGGAATATCTTTGGATAAAAGTGTCATAGAAACATGAGGGTGGGCTCATTTGACTCGGGGCAGCAAACGGCCAATCACAAATCACCTTAAACACTTCATAGCCACGCCCTAGCAACCATTTAGAGCACCCTAGCAACCCAAAGCAAAGAGGGATATCTTCAAATCTGAATATCATAGAGGCATGGGGGTTGGTTTATATCATTCCTACTGGCAAGCATCCTTTGGTGTATCATCATTGGCAGCTGCCAGGCCACTCCCTATCAACCAAACAGAGTACCCTAGCAACCGTTTTGCAAGACCTATATCTCTGCATCAGAACATCATAGAGACATGTGGGTTGGCTTATATTGTCAAGCAGCCTTTGAAGTATCATCATTGGCAGCTGCCAAGCCACTCCCTAGCAACCAAACAGAGTACCCTAGCAACCGTTTAGCGAGACCTATATCTCTGCATCAGAACATCATAGAGACATGGCGGTTGGCTCTTTTGACTCATGCTAGCAAACTGGACTTCCAACATGCTACACATGCTAGCGGTGAATAGCTACATGCTAATAGTGATTAGCTAAGTGCTAAAGTGGGCTGAGAACACGCCAGGAACTCTATAGAAACTCCATAGTAACTATCTGTGACAACTACCAACCACCTAGTAACACCATAGCAACCACCCTGGTTACCATAGCAACCGCCTAGCAACCACCGAGAACACCCAAGCAACTGCCTAGCAACACCGTAGTGACCACCCCAGGTACCTTAGCAACTGCCTAGCAACACCCTAGCAACCACCCAGGTTACCATAGCAACCGCCTAGCAACCACCCAGAACACTTTAGCAACCGCCTAGCAACACCTTAGCAACCACTCCAAGTACCTTAGCAACTGCCTAGCAACACCCTAGAAACCACCCAGGTTACCATAGCAACCGCCAAGCAACCACCCAGAACACCCTAGCAACCGCCTAGCAACACCGTAGTGACCACCCCAGGTACCTTAGCAACTGCCTATCAACACCCTAGCAACCACCCAGGTTACCATAGCAACCACCTAGCAACCACCCAGAACATCCTAGCAACCGCCTTGCAACACCTTAGCAACCGCTCCAAGTACCTTAGCAACTGCCTAGCAACACCCTAGCAACCACCCAGGTTACCATAGCAACCACCTAGCAACCACCCAGAACACCCTAGCAACCGCCTAGCAACACCTTAGCAACTACCCAAGTACCTTAGCAACCGCCTAGCAACCACACAGAACACCCTAGCAACCGCCTAGCAACACCTTAGCAACCACCCCAAGTACCTTAGCAACCGCCTAGCAACCGAGTGCCGATTTTGCCACTGCAAGCACCATTCACATTTTCTTCAGGAAATGTACATTCTAGTATTGTAATTACTATTCACCTGAACAAAACTTTGGCGCGTAACTCGTCCCGCACCGTTTGTCGTAGACCCACGAATGAGGTGTCAAATCGACCGGCTTATTGAGGAGAGGTGTGCTATGACTTTTCTAAGCGATCGGGTGTACGATGTTCGCACAGCGTACGAAAAAAACGTCTGAAAAAACTCCCATAGACTTAACATTGGGTCAAAATCTGTGAGATCATATCTTTGGATCAGAAGGTCATAGAGACTTGGGGCTGGGCTCTTTTCGAAAAAGTAGCGAAAAATCCCATTGACTTAACATTGGGACGAACTTTGACGAGTCATAGCTCCTAACGAGAATTTCGAAGAAACATGTGGGTCAACACGATTGAAGGGGCTGACAGGTTCTGTCAGACCATACCTCAAAATGGGGTGTAAGTTCTACCCCTGGGGCACAAGAGCTGCCCAAAGTTGCCCCATAGACTTACTATGGTGAAGCCGTGCCCATAAAACAGTGTGTTTTTCCTACTATGGGAAATTACATAGGGATTTTGTATTGAACATAACTCTGGATCACAATGTCATAGAGACAAGGGGGTGGGCTCATTTCACTCAGGCAGCCAATCAGTCTCTCAGGATCGTTGTGAAGCTATCAAGCCACGCCCTAGCAACCATATAGAGCACCATAGCAACAAGTTCCATAGACTTCCATTGAAAAAGATCAAAGGAATATCTTTGGATAGGAGTGTCATAGAAACATGAGGGTGGGCTCATTTGACTCGGGGCAGCAAACGGCCAATCACGAATCACCTTAAAGACATCATAGCCACGCCCTAGCAACCATTCAGAGCACCCTAGCAACCCAAAGCATAGAGGGGATATCTTCAAATCTGAACATCATAGAGGAATGGGGGTTGGTTTATATCATTCACACTGGCAAGCAGCCTTTGATTTATCATTACTGGCAGTTGCCAAGCCACTCCCTAGCAACCAAACAGAGTACCCTAGCAACCGTTTTGCAAGATCTATATCTGTGCATCAGAAAAACGTGAAGACATGGGGGTTGTATTATATTGTCAAGCAGTCTTTGGAGTATCATCATTGGTAGCTGCTAAGCCACTCCTTAGCAACCAAACAGAGTACCCTAGCAACCGTTTAGCAAGATCTATATCTCTGCATCAGAACATCGTAAAGACATGGGGGTTGGTTTATATTGTCAAGCAGCCTTTGGAGTATCATCATTGGTAGCTGCCAAGCCACTCCCTAGCAACCAAACAGAGTACCCTAGCAACCGTTTAGCAAGATCTATATTTCTGCATCAGAGCATCATAGAGACATGGCGGTTGGCTCTTTTGACTCATGCTAGCAAGCTGGACTTCCAACATGCTACACATGCTAGCAGTGAATAGCTACATGCTAATAGTGATTAGCTAAGTGGTAAAGTGGGCTAAGAACATGCTAAGACCTCTATAGAAACTTCATAGTAACTATCTGTGACAACTAACAAACACCTAGTAACACCATAGCAACCACCCAGGTTACCATAGCAACCGCCTAGCAACCACCCAGAACACCCTAGCAACCACCTAGCAACACCATAGTGACCACCCCAGGTACCTTAGCAACTGCCTAGCAACCACCCAGGTTACCATAGCAACCGCCTACCAACCACCCAGAACACCCTAGCAACCGCCTAGCAACACCATAGTGACCACCCCAGGTACCTTAGCAACTGCCTAGCAACACCCTAGCAACCACCCAGGTTACCATAGCAACCACCTAGCAACCACCCAGAACACCCTAGCAACTGCCTAGCAACACCATAGCGACCACTCCAAGTACCTTAGCAACTGCCTAGCAACACCTTAGCAACCACCCGGGTTACCATAGCAACCGCCTAGCAACCACCCAGAACACCCTAGCAACCGCCTAGCAACACCATAGTGACCACCCCAGGTACCTTAGCAACTGCCTAGCAACACCCTAGCAACCACCCAGGTTACCATAGCAACCGCCTAACAACCACCCAGAACACCCTAGCAACCACCTAGCAACACCATAGTGACCACCCCAGGTACCTTAGCAACTTCCTAGCAACACCCTAGCAACCACCCAGGTTACCATAGCAACCGCCTAGCAACACCATAGTGACCACCCCAGGTACCTTAGCAACTGCCTAGCAACACCCTAGCAACCACCCAGGTTACCATAGCAACTGCTTAGCAACCACCCAGAACACCATAGCAACCGCCTAGGAACACCTTAGCAACCACCCCAAGTACCCTTGCAACTGCCTAGCAACACCCTAGCAACCACCTAGAACACCTCAGCAATTGCATAGAAACACTCTAGCAACCGAGTGGCGAATTTTGCCACTGCAAGCACCATTCACATTTTCTTCAGGAAATGTACATTCTAGTATTGTAATTACTATTCACCTGAACAAAACTTTGGCGCGTAACTCGTCCCGCACCGTTTGTCGTAGACCCACAAATGAGGTGTCAAATCGACCGGCTTATTGAGGAGAGGTGTGCTATGACTTTTCTAAGCGATCGGGTGTGCGATGTTCGCACAGCGTACGAAAAAACGGCTGAAAAAACTCCCATAGACTTAACATGGGGGCCAAATCTGTGAGATCATATCTTTAGATCAGAAGGTTGTAGAGACTTGGGGCTGGGCTCTTTTGACTCGGCCTATCAAGCAGCCAATAACTAATGACTTCATAGCCTCACCCTAGCAACCAATTACAGCACCCTAGCAACCGGGTGCCGAATTTTGCCACTGCAAGCACCATTCACATTTTCTTCAGGAAATGTACATTCTAGTATTGTAATTACTATTCACCTGAACAAAACTTTGGCGCGTAACTCGTCCCACACCGTTTGTCGTAGACCCATGAATGAGGTGTCAAATCGACCGGCTTATTGAGGAGAGGTGTGCTATGACTTTTCTAAGCGATCAGGTGTACGATGGTCGCACAGCGTACAAAAAAAACGGCTGAAAAAACTCCCATAGACTTAACATGGGGGCCAAATCTGTGAGATCATATCTTTGGTTTAGAAGGTCATAGAGACTTGGGGCTGGGCTCTTTTGACTCGGCCTATCAAGCCGCCAATAAGTAGTGACTTCATGGCCACGCCCTAGCAACCAATTACAGCACCCTAGCAACCGGTGCCGAATTTTGCCACTGCAAGCACCATTCACATTTTCTTCAGGAAATGTACATTCTAGTATTGTAATTACTATTCACCTGAACAAAACTTTGGCGCGTAACTCGTCCCGCACCGTTTGTCGTAGACCCACGAATGAGGTGTCAAATCGACCGGCTTATTGAGGAGAGGTGTGCTATGACTTTTCTAAGCGATCGGGTGTACGATGTTCGCACAGCGTACGAAAAAACGGCTGAAAAAACTCCCATAGACTTAACATGGGGGCCAAATCTGTGAGATCATATCTTTGGTTTAGAAGGTCATAGAGACTTGGGGCTGGGCTCTTTTGACTCGGCCTATCAAGCTGCCAATAAGTAGTGACTTCATGGCCACACCCTAGCAACCAATTACAGCACCCTAGCAACCGGGTGCCGAATTTTGCCACTGCAAGCACCATTCACATTTTCTTCAGGAAAAGACTTGGGGACTTGGGGCTGGGCTCTTTTGATTCGGCCAGCCAATAAGTAGTGACACAGCAACTTCATAGCCACGCCCTAGCAAGCAATTACAGCACCCTAGCAACCGGTGCCGAATTTTGCCACTGCAAGCACCATTCACATTTTCTTCAGGAAATGTACATTCTAGTTAATGGTGCTTGCCAAAGGCAAAGCTCCATTCTTAATCTTCTGCATACTTATTAATGGTGCTTGCCAAAGGCAAAGCTCCATTCTTATTCTCCTGCATACTTATTCTTCTTCTTCTGGACAAAACGTCGGCGCGTAACTTGTCCCGCAGTTTTTGTCCTAGACCCATGAATGAGGTGTCAAATCGACCGGCTCATTGAGGACAGGTGTGCTATGACTTTTATAAGCGATCGGACCAACGATGTTCGCACAGCGGACGAAAAAGCGGCCAAAAAAGTCCCATTGACTTACATTGAAAAATTCAAATTCACGAACATTCCGTCTCTCTCAACTGTCACTTTCTCACACACACTCACACACGCAGACCCTTAGAAGCCTTTCTCTCTCAGACACAGACACTCATTTTCTTCCACTTTTATTTCTGCGCGCTACTCCTCCCGCAGCGTTTGTCCTAGACCCATGAATGAGGTGTCAAATCGACCGGCTCATTGAGGAGAGGTGTGCTATGACTTTTATAAGCGATCGGACCAACGATGTTCGCACAGGGGGCGAAAAAGCGGCCAAAAAAGTTCCATTGACTTTCAATGGCGGAATCTTCAGAAATTTGAATTTCAACTGTCACTTTCTCACACACACTCACACACGCAGGCCCTTAGAAGCCTTTCTCTCTCAGTCACAGACACTCATTTTCTTCCACTTTTATTTCTGCGCGCTACTCCTCCCGCAGCGTTTGTCCTAGACCCATGAATGAGGTGTCAAATCGACCGGCTCATTGGGGAGACCTGTGCTATGACTTTTATAAGCGATCGGGTGTACGATGTTCGTCCGGCGGGCGAAAAAGTAGCGAAAAAAATCCCATAGACTTTGCATTGCGACAAACTTTGACGAGTCATTGCTCCGAGCGAGAATTTCGTAGAAACATGTGGGTTACCACGTTTGAAGAGGCTGGCAAGCTCTGTCAGCCCATACCTCAATATGGGGTGTAAGTTGTACCCCTGGGGCGCAAGAGCTGCCCAAAATTGCCCCATAGACATACTATGGTGAAGCCGTGCCCATGAACCAGGAAGTACTGTGTTTTTCCTACTATGGGAAATTACATAGGGATTTTGTATTGAACATAACTCTGGATTACAGTGTCATAGAGACAAGGGGGTGGGCTCATTTTACTCAGGCAACCAATCAGTCTCTCAGGATCATTGTGAAGCTATCAAGCCACGCCCTAGCAACCATATAGAGCACCTTAGTAACATGCTCCATAGACTTCCATTGAAAAAGATCAAATGAATATCTTTGGATAGGAGTGTCGTACAAACATGAGGGTGGGCTCATTTGACTCGAGGCAGCAAACTGCCAATCACAAATCACCTTAAAGACATCATAGCCACGCCTTAGCAACCATTTAGAGCACCCTAGCAACCCAAAGCATAGGCAGATATCTTCAAATCTGAATATCATAGAGGCATAGGGGTTGGTTTATAGCATTCATACTGGCAAGCAGCCTTTGGAGTATCATTACTGGCAGCTGCCAAGCCACTCCCTAGCAACCAAACAGAGTTCCTTAGCAACCGTTTAGCAAGATCTATATCGCTGCATCAGAGCATCATAGAGACATGGCGGTTGGCTCTTTTGACTCATGCTAGCAAACTGGACTTCCAACATGCTACACATGCTAGCAGTGAATAGCTACATGCTAATAGTGATTAGCTAAGTGCTAAAGTGGGCTGAGAACATGCCAGGAACTCTATAGAAACTCCATAGTAACTATCTGTGACAGCTACCAACCACCTAGTAACACCATAGCAACCACCCTGGTTACCATAGCAACCACCTAGCAACCACCCAGAACACCCTAGCAACCGCCTAGCAACACCGTAGTGACCACCCCAGGTACCTTAGCAACTGCCTAGCAACACCCTAGCAACCACCCAGGTTACCATAGCAACCGCCTAGCAACCACCCAGAACACCCTAGCAACTGCCTAGCAACACCGTAGATGTTCGCACAGCGTACAAAAAAACGGCTGAAAAAACTCCCATAGACTTAACATGGGGGCCAAATCTGTGAGATCATATCTTTGGTTTAGAAGGTCATAGAGACTTGGGGCTGGGCTCTTTTGACTCGGCCTATCAAGCCGCCAATAAGTAGTGACTTCATGGCCACGCCCTAGCAACCAATTACAGCACCCTAGCAACCGGTGCCGAATTTTGCCACTGCAAGCACCATTCACATTTTCTTCAGGAAATGTACATTCTAGTTAATGGTGCTTGCCAAAGGCAAAGCTCCATTCTTAATCTTCTGCATACTTATTAATGGTGCTTGCCACAGGCAAAGCTCCATTCTCTAGGGTGTTCTGGGTGGTTGCTAGGTGGTTGCTATGGTAACCTGGGTGGTTGCTAGGGTGTTGCTAGGCAGTTGCTAAGGTACCTGGGGTGGTCACTACGGTGTTGCTAGGCGGTTGCTAGGGTGTTCTGGGTGGTTGCTAGGCGGTTGCTATGGTAACCTGGGTGGTTGCTAGGGTGTTGCTAGGCAGTTGCTAAGGTACTTGGAGCGGTTGCTAAGGTGTTGCTAGGCAGTTGCTAGGGTGTTCTGGGTGGTTGCTAGGCGGTTGCTATGGTAACCTGGGTGGTTGCTAGGGTGTTGCTAGGCAGTTGCTAAGGTACTTGGGGTGGTTGCTAAGGTGTTGCTAAATGGTTGCTAGGGTGTTCTGGGTGGTTGCTAGGCGATTGCTATGGTAACCTGGGTGGTTGCTAAGGTGTTGATAGGCGGTTGCTAGGGTGTTCTGGGTGGTTGCTATGGTAACCTGGGTGGTTGCTAGGGTGTTCTGGGTGGTTGCTAGGCGGTTGCTATGGTAACCTGGGTGGTTGCTAGGCGGTTGCTAAGGTACTTGGGGTGGTTGCTAAGGTGTTGCTAGGCGGTTGCTAGGATGTTCTTGGTGGTTGCTAGGCGGTTGCTATGGAAACCAGGGTGGTTGCTAGGGTGTTGCTAGGCAGTTGCTAAGGTACTTGGGGTGGTTGCTAAGGCGTTGCTAGGCGGTTGCTATGGTTTTCTGGGTGGTTGCTATGCGGTTGCTATGGTAACCAGGGTGGTTGCTAGGGTGTTGCTAGGCAGTTGCTAAGGTACTTGGGGTGGTTGCTAAGGTGTTGCTAGGCGGTTGCTAGGGTGTTCTGGGTGGTTGCTAGGCGGTTGCTAGGCGGTTGCTATGGTAACCAGGGTGGTTGCTAGGCAGTTGCTAAGGTACTTGGGGTGGTTGCTAAGGTGTTGCTAGGCGGTTGCTAGGGTGTTCTGGGTGGTTGCTAGGCGGTTGCTATGGTAACCTGGGTGGTTGCTAAGGTGTTGCTAGGCAGTTGTTAAGGTACCTGGAGTGGTCACTATGGTGTTGTTAGGCGGTTGCTAGGGTGTTCTGGGTGGTTGCTATGGTAACCTGGGTGGATGCTATGGTGTTACTAGGTGGTTGGTAGTTGGCACAGATAGTTACTATGGAGTTTCTATAGAGTTCTTAGCATGTTCTCAGCCCACTTTAGCACTTAGCTAATCACTATTAGCATGTAGCTATTAACTGCTAGCATGTGTAGCATGTTGCAAGTACAGTTTGCTAGCATGAGTCAAAAAAGCCAACCCCCATGTCTCTACGATGTTCTGATGCAGAGATATAGGCATCGCTAAATGGTTGCTAGGGTACTCTGTTTGGTTGCTAGGGAGTGGCTTGGCAGTTGCCAATGATGATACTCCAAAGGCTGATTGACAATATAAACCAACCCCCATGTCTTTATGATGTTCTGATGCAGAGATATGGATCTTGAAAAACGGTTGCTAGGGTAATCTGGTTGGTTGCTAGGGAGTGGCCTGGCAGCTACCAATGATGATACTCCAAAGGCTGCTTGACAATATAAACCAACCGCCATGTCTCTATGATGCTCTGATGCAGAGATATAGATCTTGCTAAACGGTTGCTAGGGTACTCTGTTTGGTTGCTAAGGAGTGGCTTGGCAGCTACCAATGATGATACTCCAAAGGCTGCTTGACAATATAAACCAACCCCCATGTCTTTACGATGTTCTGATGCAGAGATATACATCTTGAAAAACGGTTGCTAGGGTACTCTGTTTGGTTGCTAGGGAGTGGCTTGGCAGCTGCCAATGATGATACACCAAAGGCTGCTTGCCAGTATGAATGATTTAAACCAACCCCCATGCTTGCATGATATTCAGATTTGAAGATATCCCTCTTTGCTTTGTGTTGCTAGGGTGCTCTTAATGGTTGCTAGGGCGTGGCTAGGAGGTCTTGAAGGTGATTCGTGATTGGCCGTTTGCTGCCCCGAGTCAAATGAGCCCACCCTCATGTTTCTATGACACTTCTATCCAAAGATATTCCTTTGATCTTTTTCAATGGAAGTCTATGGAACTTGTTGCTATGGTGCTCTATATGGTTGCTAGGGCGTGGCTTGATAGCTTCACAATGATCCTGGGAGACTGATTGGTCACCTGAGTGAAATGAGCCCACCCCCTTGTCTCTATGTCATTGTGATCCAGAGTTATGTTCAATACAAAATCCCTATGTAATTTCCCATAGTAGGAAAAACACAGTACTTCCTGGTTCATGGGCACGGCTTCACCATAGTATGTCTATGGGGCAAATTTGGGCAGCTCTTGCGCCCCAGGGGTACAACTTACACCCCATTTTGAGGTATGGTCTGAGAGAGCCTGTCAGCCTCTTCAAACGTGGTAACTCACATGTTTCTACGAAATTCTCGTTAGGAGCTATGACTCGTCAAAGTTCATCGCAATGTTAAGTCTATGGGATTTTTCGCCCGATTTTTCGCCCGCCGGACGAACATCGTACACCCGATCGCTTATAAAAGTCATAGCACACCACTCCTCAATAGGCCGGTCGATTTGACACCTCATTCGTGGGTCTATGACAAAAACTGCGGGACGAGTTACGCGCAGACGAAAGTGTCCAGAAGAAGAAGAATAATAATAAGTATGCAGAAGATTAAGAATGGAGCTTTGCCTTTGGCAAGCACCATTAACTAGAATGTACATTTCCTGAGGAAAATGTGAATGGTGCTTGCAGTGGCAAAATTCGCCACTCGGTTGCTAGGGTGCTGTAATTAGTTGCTAGGGGGTGGCTATGAACTTGCTGTCTCACTACTTATTGGATGTATGAGTCAAACAAGCCCAGCCCCAAGTCTCTACGATCTTCTGATCCAAAGATATGATCTCACTCATTTTGTCCCAATGTTAAGTCTATGGGACTTTTTTCAGCCGATATTTCGTCCGCTGTGCGAACATCGTACACCCGATCGCTTAGAAAAGTCATAGCACACCTCTCCTCAATAAGCCGGTCAATTTGACACCTCATTCATGGGTCTACGACAAACGGTGCGGGACGAGTTACGCGCCAAAGTTTTGTTCAGGTGAATAGTAATTACAATACTAGAATGTACATTTCCTGAAGAAAATGTGAATGGTGCTTGCAGTGGCAAAACACCGGACTCGGTTGCTAGGGTGCTGTAATTGGTTGCTAGGGCGTGGCTATGAAGTTGCTGTGTCACTACTTATTGGCTGGCCGAATCAAAAGAGCCCAGCCCCAAGTCCCCAAGTCTTTTCCTGAAGAAAATGTGAATGGTGCTTGCAGTGGCAAAATTCGGCACCCGGTTGCTAGGGTGCTGTAATTGGTTGCTAGGGTGTGGCCATGAAGTCACTACTTATTGGCAGCTTGATAGGCCGAGTCAAAAGAGCCCAGCCCCAAGTCTCTATGACCTTCTAAACCAAAGATATGATCTCACAGATTTGGCCCCCATGTTAAGTCTATGGGAGTTTTTTCAGCCGTTTTTTCGTACGCTGTGCGAACATCGTACACCCGATCGCTTAGAAAAGTCATAGCACACCTCTCCTCAATAAGCCGGTCGATTTGACACCTCATTCGTGGGTCTACGACAAACGGTGCGGGACGAGTTACGCGCCAAAGTTTTGTTCAGGTGAATAGTAATTACAATACTAGAATGTACATTTCCTGAAGAAAATGTGAATGGTGCTTGCAGTGGCAAAATTCGGCACCGGTTGCTAGGGTGCTGTAATTGGTTGCTAGGGCGTGGCCATGAAGTCACTACTTATTGGCGGCTTGATAGGCCGAGTCAAAAGAGCCCAGCCCCAAGTCTCTATGACCTTCTAAACCAAAGATATGATCTCACAGATTTGGCCCCCATGTTAAGTCTATGGGAGTTTTTTCAGCCGTTTTTTTGTACGCTGTGCGACCATCGTACACCTGATCGCTTAGAAAAGTCATAGCACACCTCTCCTCAATAAGCCGGTCGATTTGACACCTCATTCATGGGTCTACGACAAACGGTGTGGGACGAGTTACGCGCCAAAGTTTTGTTCAGGTGAATAGTAATTACAATACTAGAATGTACATTTCCTGAAGAAAATGTGAATGGTGCTTGCAGTGGCAAAATTCGGCACCCGGTTGCTAGGGTGCTGTAATTGGTTGCTAGGGTGAGGCTATGAAGTCATTAGTTATTGGCTGCTTGATAGGCCGAGTCAAAAGAGCCCAGCCCCAAGTCTCTACAACCTTCTGATCTAAAGATATGATCTCACAGATTTGGCCCCCATGTTAAGTCTATGGGAGTTTTTTCAGCCGTTTTTTCGTACGCTGTGCGAACATCGCACACCCGATCGCTTAGAAAAGTCATAGCACACCTCTCCTCAATAAGCCGGTCGATTTGACACCTCATTTGTGGGTCTACGACAAACGGTGCGGGACGAGTTACGCGCCAAAGTTTTGTTCAGGTGAATAGTAATTACAATACTAGAATGTACATTTCCTGAAGAAAATGTGAATGGTGCTTGCAGTGGCAAAATTCGCCACTCGGTTGCTAGAGTGTTTCTATGCAATTGCTGAGGTGTTCTAGGTGGTTGCTAGGGTGTTGCTAGGCAGTTGCAAGGGTACTTGGGGTGGTTGCTAAGGTGTTCCTAGGCGGTTGCTATGGTGTTCTGGGTGGTTGCTAAGCAGTTGCTATGGTAACCTGGGTGGTTGCTAGGGTGTTGCTAGGCAGTTGCTAAGGTACCTGGGGTGGTCACTATGGTGTTGCTAGGCGGTTGCTATGGTAACCTGGGTGGTTGCTAGGGTGTTGCTAGGAAGTTGCTAAGGTACCTGGGGTGGTCACTATGGTGTTGCTAGGTGGTTGCTAGGGTGTTCTGGGTGGTTGTTAGGCGGTTGCTATGGTAACCTGGGTGGTTGCTAGGGTGTTGCTAGGCAGTTGCTAAGGTACCTGGGGTGGTCACTATGGTGTTGCTAGGCGGTTGCTAGGGTGTTCTGGGTGGTTGCTAGGCGGTTGCTATGGTAACCCGGGTGGTTGCTAAGGTGTTGCTAGGCAGTTGCTAAGGTACTTGGAGTGGTCGCTATGGTGTTGCTAGGCAGTTGCTAGGGTGTTCTGGGTGGTTGCTAGGTGGTTGCTATGGTAACCTGGGTGGTTGCTAGGGTGTTGCTAGGCAGTTGCTAAGGTACCTGGGGTGGTCACTATGGTGTTGCTAGGCGGTTGCTAGGGTGTTCTGGGTGGTTGGTAGGCGGTTGCTATGGTAACCTGGGTGGTTGCTAGGCAGTTGCTAAGGTACCTGGGGTGGTCACTATGGTGTTGCTAGGTGGTTGCTAGGGTGTTCTGGGTGGTTGCTAGGCGGTTGCTATGGTAACCTGGGTGGTTGCTATGGTGTTACTAGGTGTTTGTTAGTTGTCACAGATAGTTACTATGAAGTTTCTATAGAGGTCTTAGCATGTTCTTAGCCCACTTTACCACTTAGCTAATCACTATTAGCATGTAGCTATTCACTGCTAGCATGTGTAGCATGTTGGAAGTCCAGTTTGCTAGCATGAGTCAAAAGAGCCAACCGCCATGTCTCTATGATGCTCTGATGCAGAAATATAGATCTTGCTAAACGGTTGCTAGGGTACTCTGTTTGGTTGCTAGGGAGTGGCTTGGCAGCTACCAATGATGATACTCCAAAGGCTGCTTGACAATATAAACCAACCCCCATGTCTTTACGATGTTCTGATGCAGAGATATAGATCTTGCTAAACGGTTGCTAGGGTACTCTGTTTGGTTGCTAAGGAGTGGCTTAGCAGCTACCAATGATGATACTCCAAAGACTGCTTGACAATATAATACAACCCCCATGTCTTCACGTTTTTCTGATGCACAGATATAGATCTTGCAAAACGGTTGCTAGGGTACTCTGTTTGGTTGCTAGGGAGTGGCTTGGCAACTGCCAGTAATGATAAATCAAAGGCTGCTTGCCAGTGTGAATGATATAAACCAACCCCCATTCCTCTATGATGTTCAGATTTGAAGATATCCCCTCTATGCTTTGGGTTGCTAGGGTGCTCTGAATGGTTGCTAGGGCGTGGCTATGATGTCTTTAAGGTGATTCGTGATTGGCCGTTTGCTGCCCCGAGTCAAATGAGCCCACCCTCATGTTTCTATGACACTCCTATCCAAAGATATTCCTTTGATCTTTTTCAATGGAAGTCTATGGAACTTGTTGCTATGGTGCTCTATATGGTTGCTAGGGCGTGGCTTGATAGCTTCACAACGATCCTGAGAGACTGATTGGCTGCCTGAGTGAAATGAGCCCACCCCCTTGTCTCTATGACATTGTGATCCAGAGTTATGTTCAATACAAAATCCCTATGTAATTTCCCATAGTAGGAAAAACACACTGTTTTATGGGCACGGCTTCACCATAGTAAGTCTATGGGGCAACTTTGGGCAGCTCTTGTGCCCCAGGGGTAGAACTTACACCCCATTTTGAGGTATGGTCTGACAGAACCTGTCAGCCCCTTCAATCGTGTTGACCCACATGTTTCTTCGAAATTCTCGTTAGGAGCTATGACTCGTCAAAGTTCGTCCCAATGTTAAGTCAATGGGATTTTTCGCCCGATTTTTCGCCCGCTGGACGAACATCGTACACCCGATCGCTTATAAAAGTCATAGCACACCATTCCCGAATAATCCGCACGATTTGATACCTCACCCGTGGGTCTGTGACAAAAACTGCGGGAGGAGTAGCGCGCCGAAATTTTGTCCAGAAGAAGAAGAAGAAGAAGAAGAATAAGTATGCAAGAGAATAAGAATGGAGCTTTGCCTTTGGCAAGCACCATTAACTAGAATGTACATTTCCTGAAGAAAATGTGAATGGTGCTTGCAGTGGCAAAATTCAGCACCGGTTGCTAGGGTGCTGTAATTGGTTGCTATGGCGTGGCTATGAAGTTGCTGTGTCACTACTTATTGGCTGGCCGAATCAAAAGAGCCCAGCCCCAAGTCTCTATGACCTTCTGATCCAAAGATATAATCTCACAGATTTTGACCCAATGTTAAGTCTATGGGAGTTTTTCAGCCGTTTTTATCGTACGCTGTGCGAACATCGTACACCCGATCACTTAGAAAAGTCATAGCACACCTCTCCTCAATAAGCCGGTCGATTTGACACCTCATTTGTGGGTCTACGACAAAGGGTGCGTGACGAGTTACACACCAAAGTTTTGTTCAGGTGTGCGTGTGTGTGAGAAAGTGACAGTTGAGACTGACGGAATGTTCGTGATTTTGAATTTTTCAATGTAAGTCTATGGGACTTTTTTGGCCGTTTTTTTTGTACGCTGTGCGAACATCGTACACCCGATCGCTTAGAAAAGTCATAGCACACCTCTCCTCAATAAGCCGGTCGATTTGACACCTCATTTGTGGGTCTACGACAAATGGTGCGGGATGAGTTACGCGCCAAAGTTTTGTTCAGGTGAATAGTAATTACAATACTAGAATGTACATTTCCTGAAGAAAATGTGAATGGTGCTTGCAGTGGCAAAATTCGCCACTCGGTTGCTAGGGTGCTGTAATTGGTTGCTAGGGCATGGCTATGAAGTTGCTGTGTCACTACTTATTGCATGGCCGAGTCAAAAGAGCCCAGCCCCAAGTCTCTATGACCTTTTGATCCAAAGATATGATCTCACAGATTTTGTCCCAATGTTAAGTCTATGAGACTTTTTTCAGCTGTTTTTTCGTCCACCGTGTGAACATCGTACACCCGATCACTTAGAAAAGTCATAGCACACCTCTCCTCAATAAGCCGGTCGATTTGACACCTCATTTGTGGGTCTACGACAAAGGGTGCGTGACGAGTTACACACCAAAGTTTTGTTCAGGTGTGCGTGTGTGTGAGAAAGTGACAGTTGAGACTGACGGAATGTTCGTGATTTTGAATTTTTCAATGTAAGTCTATGGGACTTTTTTGGTCGTTTTTTTGTACGCTGTGCGAACATCGTACACCCGATCGCTTAGAAAAGTCATAGCACACCTTTCCTCAATAAGCCGGTTGATTTGACACCTCATTTGTGGGTCTATGACAAATGGTGTGGGACGAGTTAAGGGCCAAAGTTTTGTTTAGGTGAATAGTAATTACAATACTAGAATGTACATTTCCTGAAGAAAATGTGAATGGTGCTTGCAGTGGCAAAATCGCCACTCGGTTGCTAGGGTGCTGTAATTGGTTGCTAGGGCGTGGCCATGAAGTCACTACTTATTGGCAGCTTGATAGGCCGAGTCAAAAGAGCCCAGCCCCAAGTCTCTATGACCTTCTAAACCAAAGATATGATCTCACAGATTTGGCCCCCATGTTAAGTCTATGGGAGTTTTTTCAGCCGTTTTTTCGTACGCTGTGCGAACATCATACACCCGATCGCTTAGAAAAGTCATAGCACACCTCTCCTCAATAAGCCGGTCAATTTGACACCTCATTTGTGGGTCTACGACAAACGGTGCGGGACGAGTTACGCGCCAAAGTTTTGTTCAGGTGAATAGTAATTACAATACTAGAATGTACATTTCCTGAAGAAAATGTGAATGGTGCTTGCAGTGGCAAAATCGCCACTCGGTTGCTAGGCGGTTGCTAAGGTACTTGGGGTGGTTGCTAAGGTGTTGCTAGGCGGTTGCTAAGGTACTTGGGGTGGTTGCTAAGGTGTTGCTAGGCAGTTGTTAAGGTACCTGGAGTGGTCACTACTGTGTTGCTAGGCGGTTGCTAGGGTGTTCTGGGCGGTTGCTATGGTAACCAGGGTGGTTGCTATGGTGTTACTAGGTGGTTGGTAGTTGGCACAGATAGTTACTATGGAGTTTCTATAGAGTTCTTAGCATGTTCTCAGCCCACTTTAGCACTTAGCTAATCACTATTAGTATGTAGCTATTAACTGCTAGCATGTGTAGCATGTTGCAAGTACAGTTTGCTAGCATGAGTCAAAAAAACCAATCCCCATGTCTCTACGATGTTCTGATGCAGAGATATAGGCATCGCTAAATGGTTGCTAGGGTACTCTGTTTGGTTGCTAGGGAGTGGCTTGGCAGTTGCCAATGATGATACTCCAAAGGCTGCTTGACAATATAAACCAACCCCCATGTCTTTATGATGTTCTGATGCAGAGATATGGATCTTGAAAAACGGTTGCTAGGGTAATCTGGTTGGTTGCTAGGGAGTGGCCTGGTAGCTACCAATGATGATACTCCAAAGGCTGCTTGACAATATAAACCAACCCCCATGTCTTTACGATGTTCTGATGCAGAGATATAGATCTTGCTAAACGGTTGCTAGGGTACTCTGTTTGGTTGCTAGGGAGTGGCTTGGCAGCTGCCAGTAATGATAAACCAAAGGCTGCTTGCCAGTATGAATGCTATAAACCAACCCCCATTCCTCTATGATGTTCAGATTTGAAGATATCCCCTCTATGCTTTGGGTTGCTAGGGTGCTCTGAATGGTTGCTAGGGCGTGGCTATGATGTCTTGAAGGTGATTCGTGATTGGCCGTTTGCTGCCCCGAGTCAAATGAGCCCACCCTCATGTTTCTATGACACTCCTATCCAAAGATATTCATTTGATCTTTTTCAATGGAAGTCTATGGAACTTGTTGCTATGGTGCTCTATATGGTTGCTAGGGCGTGGCTTGATAGCTTCACAATGATCCTGAGAGACTGATTGGTTGCCTGAGTAATATGAGCCCACCCCCTTGTCTCTATGACATTGTGATCCAGAGTTATGTTCAATACAAAATCCCTATGTAATTTCCCATAGTAGGAAAAACACAGTACTTCCTGGTTCATGGGCACGGCTTCACCATAGTATGTCTATGGGGCAACTTTGGGCAGCTCTTGCGCCCCAGGGGTACAACTTACACCCCATTTTGAGGTATGGTCTGAGAGAGCCTATCAGGCTCTTCAAACCTGGTAACCCACATGTTTCTATGAAATTCTCGTTAGGAGCTATTACTCGTCAAAGTTTGTCCCAATGCAAAGTCTATGGGATTTTTTTCGCTACTTTTTCGCCCGCCGGACAAACATCGTACACCTGATCGCTTATAAAAGTCATAGCACACCTCTCCTCAATGAGCCGGTCGATTTGACACCTCATTCATGGGTCTAGGACAAAAACTGCGGGAGGAGTAGCGCGCAGAAAAAAAAGTGGAAGAAAATGAGTGTCTGTGTCTGAGAGAGAAAGGCTTCTAAGGGCCTGCGTGTGTGAGTGTGTGTGAGAAAGTGACAGTTGAAATTCAAATTTCTGAAGATTCCGCCATTGAAAGTCAATGGGACTTTTTTGGCCGCTTTTTCGCCCCCTGTGCGAACATCGTTGGTCCGATCGCTTAAAAAAAAAATAGCACACCTCTCCTCAATAAGCCGGTCGATTTGACACCTCATTCATGGGTCTAGGACAAACGCTGCGGGAGAAATAGCGCGCAGAAATAAAAGTGGAAGAAAATAAGTGTCTGTGTCTGAGAGACAAAGGCTTCTAAGGGCCTGCGTGTGTGAGTGTGTGTGAGAAAGTGACAGTTGAGAGAGACGGAATGTTCGTGAATTTGAATTTTTCAATGTAAGTCAATGGGACTTTTTTGGCCGCTTTTTCGTCCGCTGTGCGAACATCGTTGGTCCGATCGCTTATAAAAGTCATAGCACACCTGTCCTCAATGAGCCGGTCGATTTGACACCTCATTCATGGGTCTAGGACAAAAACTGCGGGAGGAGTAGCGCGCAGAAATTGTGTCCAGAAGAAGAAGAAGAAGAATAATAAGTATGAGCAATAATAAGAATGGAGCTTTGCCTTTGGCAAGCACCATTAACTAGAATGTACATTTCCTGAAGAAAATGTGAATGGTGCTTGCAGTGGCAAAACTCGGCACTCGGTTGCTAGGCGGTTGCTAAGGTACTTGGGGTGGTTGCTAAGGTGTTGCTAGGGTGTTCTGTGTGGTTGCTAGGCGGTTGCTAAGGTACTTGGGCAGTTGCTAAGGTGTTGCTAGGGTGTTCTGGGTGGTTGCTAGGTGGTTGCTATGGTAACCTGGGTGGTTGCTAGGGTGTTGCTAGGCAGTTGCTAAGGTACTTGGAGTGGTTGCTAAGGTGTTGCTAGGTGGTTGCTAGGGTGTTCTGGATGGTTACTAGGCGGTTGCTATGGTAACCTGAGTGGTTGCTAGGGTGTTGCTGGGCAGTTGCTAAGGTACTTGGAGCGGTTGCTAAGGTGTTGCAAGGCGGTTGCTAGGTGGTTGCTATGGTAACCTGAGTGGTTGCTAGGGTGTTGCTGGGCAGTTGCTAAGGTACTTGGAGTGGTTGCTAAGGTGTTGCCAGGCGGTTGCTAGGGTGTTCTGGGTGGTTGCTATGCGGTTGCTATGGTAACCTGGGTGGTTGCTAGGGTGTTGCTAGGCAGTTGCTAAGGTACCTGGGGTTGTCACTACGGTGTTGCTAGGTGGTTGCTAGGGTGTTCTGGATGGTTGCTAGGCGGTTGCTATGGTAACCCGGGTGGTTGCTAGGGTGTTGCTAGGCAGTTGCTAAGGTACCTGGGGTGGTCACTACGGTGTTGCTAGGCGGTTGCTAGGGTGTTCTGGATAGTTGCTAGGCGGTTGCTATGGTAACCCGGGTGGTTGCTAGGGTGTTGCTAGGCAGTTGCTAAGGTACCTGGGGTGGTCACTATGGTGTTGCTAGACGGTTGCTAGGGTGTTCTGGGTGGTTGATAGGCGGTTGCTATGGTAACCTGGGTGGTTGCTAGGGTGTTACTAGGTGGTTGGTAGTTGTCACAGATAGTTACTATGAAGTTCCTATAGAGTTCTTAGCCCACTTTAGCACTTAGCTAATCACTATTAGCATGTAGCTATTCACCGCTAGCATGTGTAGCATGTTGGTAGTCCAGTTTGCTAGCATGAGTCAAAAGAGCCAACCCCCATGTCTCTATGATGCTCTGATGCAGAGATATAGATCTTGCTAAACGGTTGCTAGGGTACTCTGTTTGGTTGCTAGGGAGTGGCTTGGCAGCTGCCAATGATGATACTTCAAAGGCTGCTTGACAATATAAACCAACCCCCATGTCTTTACGATGTTCTGATGCAGAGATATAGATCTTGCTAAACGGTTGCTAGGGTACTCTGTTTGGTTGCTAGGGAGTGGCTTGGCAGCTGCCAGTTATGATAAACCAAAGGCTGCTTGCCAGTATGAATGATATAAACCAACCCCCATGCCTCTATGATATTCAGATTTGAAGATATCCCTCTTTGCTTTGGGTTGCTAGGGTGCTCTAAATGGTTGCTAGGGCGTGGCAATGAAGTGTTTAAGGTGATTCGTGATTGGCCGTTTGCTGCCCCGAGTCAAATGAGCCCACCCTCATGTTTCTATGACACTCCTATCCAAAGATATTCCTTTGATCTTTTTCAATGGAAGTCTAAGGAACTTGTTGCTATGGTGCTCTATATGGTTGCTAGGGCGTGGCTTGATAGCTTCACAATGATCCTGAGAGACTGATTGGTTGCCTGAGTAAAATGAGCCCGCCCCCTTGTCTCTATGACATTGTGATCCAGAGTTATGTTCAATACAAAATCCCTATGTAATTTCCCATAGTAGGAAAAACACAGTACTTCCTGGTTCATGGGCACGGCTTCACCATAGTATGTCTATGGGGCAAATTTGGGCAGCTCTTGCGCCCCAGGGGTACAACTTACACCCCATTTTGAGGTATGGTCTGAGAGAGCCTGTCAGCCTCTTCAAACGTGGTAACTCACATGTTTCTACGAAATTCTCGTTAGGAGCTATGACTCGTCAAAGTTCATCGCAATGTTAAGTCTATGGGATTTTTCGCCCGATTTTTCGCCCGCCGGACGAACATCGTACACCCGATCGCTTATAAAAGTCATAGCACACCACTCCTCAATAGGCCGGTCGATTTGACACCTCATTCGTGGGTCTATGACAAAAACTGCGGGACGAGTTACGAGCAGACGAAAGTGTCCAGAAGAAGAAGAATAATAATAAGTATGCAGAAGATTAAGAATGGAGCTTTGCCTTTGGCAAGCACCATTAATAAGTATGCAGAAGATTAAGAATGGAGCTTTGCCTTTGGCAAGCACCATTAACTAGAATGTACATTTCCTGAAGTAAATGTGAATGGTGCTTGCAGTGGCAAAATTCGCCACTCGGTTGCTAGGGTGCTGTAATTGGTTGCTAGGGCGTGGCCATGAAGTCACTACTTATTGGCGGCTTGATAGGCTGAGTCAAAAGAGCCCAGCCCCAAGTCTCTATGACCTTCTGATCCAAAGATATGATCTCACAGATTTTGACCCAATGTTAAGTCTATGGGAGTTTTTTCAGCCGTTTTTTTCGTACGCTGTGCGAACATCGTACACCCGATCGCTTAGAAAAGTCATAGCACACCTCTCCTCAATAAGCCGGTCGATTTGACACCTCATTCGTGGGTCTACGACAAACGGTGCGGGACGAGTTACACGCCAAAGTTTTGTTCAGGTGAATAGTAATTACAATACTAGAATGTACATTTCCTGAAGAAAATGTGAATGGTGCTTGCAGTGGCAAAACTCAGCACTCGGTTGCTAGGGTGCTGTAATTGGTTGCTAGGGCGTGGGCATGAAGTCACTACTTATTGGCGGCTTTATAGGCCGAGTCAAAAGAGCCCAGCACCAAGTCTTTATGACCTTCTAAACCAAAGATATGATCTCACAGATTTGGCCCCCATGTTAAGTCTATGGGAGTTTTTTCAGTTGTTTTTTCGTACGCTGTGCGAACATCGTACACCCGATCGCTTAGAAAAGTCATAGCACACCTCTCCTCAATAAGCCGGTCGATTTGACACCTCATTCGTGGGTCTACGACAAACGGTGCAGGACGAGTTACGCGCCGAAGTTTTGTTCAGGTGAATAGTAATTACAATACTAGAATGTACATTTCCTGAAGAAAATGTGAATGGTGCTTGCAGTGGCAAAATTCGCCACTCGGTTGCTAGGCGGTTGCTAAGGTACTTGGGGTGGTTGCTAAGGTGTTGCTAGGCGGTTGCTAAGGTACTTGGGGTGGTTGCTAAGGTGTTGCTAGGCAGTTGTTAAGGTACCTGGAGTGGTCACTACTGTGTTGCTAGGCGGTTGCTAGGGTGTTCTGGGCGGTTGCTATGGTAACCAGGGTGGTTGCTATGGTGTTACTAGGTGGTTGGTAGTTGGCACAGATAGTTACTATGGAGTTTCTATAGAGTTCTTAGCATGTTCTCAGCCCACTTTAGCACTTAGCTAATCACTATTAGCATGTAGCTATTAACTGCTAGCATGTGTAGCATGTTGCAAGTACAGTTTGCTAGCATGAGTCAAAAAAGCCAACCCCCATGTCTCTACGATGTTCTGATGCAGAGATATAGGCATCGCTAAATGGTTGCTAGGGTACTCTGTTTGGTTGCTAGGGAGTGGCTTGGCAGTTGCCAATGATGATACTCCAAAGGCTGCTTGACAATATAAACCAACCCCCATGTCTTTATGATGTTCTGATGCAGAGATATGGATCTTGAAAAACGGTTGCTAGGGTAATCTGGTTGGTTGCTAGGGAGTGGCCTGGTAGCTACCAATGATGATACTCCAAAGGCTGCTTGACAATATAAACCAACCCCCATGTCTTTACGATGTTCTGATGCAGAGATATAGATCTTGCTAAACGGTTGCTAGGGTACTCTGTTTGGTTGCTAGGGAGTGGCTTGGCAGCTGCCAGTAATGATAAACCAAAGGCTGCTTGCCAGTATGAATGCTATAAACCAACCCCCATTCCTCTATGATGTTCAGATTTGAAGATATCCCCTCTATGCTTTGGGTTGCTAGGGTGCTCTGAATGGTTGCTAGGGCGTGGCTATGATGTCTTGAAGGTGATTCGTGATTGGCCGTTTGCTGCCCCGAGTCAAATGAGCCCACCCTCATGTTTCTATGACACTCCTATCCAAAGATATTCCTTTGATCTTTTTCAATGGAAGTCTATGGAACTTGTTGCTATGGTGCTCTATATGGTTGCTAGGGCGTGGCTTGATAGCTTCACAATGATCCTGAGAGACTGATTGGTTGCCTGAGTAATATGAGCCCACCCCCTTGTCTCTATGACATTGTGATCCAGAGTTATGTTCAATACAAAATCCCTATGTAATTTCCCATAGTAGGAAAAACACAGTACTTCCTGGTTCATGGGCACGGCTTCACCATAGTATGTCTATGGGGCAACTTTGGGCAGCTCTTGCGCCCCAGGGGTACAACTTACACCCCATTTTGAGGTATGGTCTGAGAGAGCCTATCAGGCTCTTCAAACCTGGTAACCCACATGTTTCTATGAAATTCTCGTTAGGAGCTATTACTCGTCAAAGTTTGTCCCAATGCAAAGTCTATGGGATTTTTTTTCGCTACTTTTTCGCCCGCCGGACGAACATCGTACACCCGATCGCTTATAAAAGTCATAGCACACCTCTCCTCAATGAGCCGGTCGATTTGACACCTCATTCATGGGTCTAGGACAAAAACTGCGGGAGGAGTAGCGCGCAGAAAAAAAAGTGGAAGAAAATGAGTGTCTGTGTCTGAGAGAGAAAGGCTTCTAAGGGCCTGCGTGTGTGAGTGTGTGTGAGAAAGTGACAGTTGAAATTCAAATTTCTGAAGATTCCGCCATTGAAATTCAATGGGACTTTTTTGGCCGCTTTTTCGCCCCCTGTGCGAACATCGTTGGTCCGATCGCTTAAAAAAAAAATAGCACACCTCTCCTCAATAAGCCGGTCGATTTGACACCTCATTCATGGGTCTAGGACAAACGCTGCGGGAGAAATAGCGCGCAGAAATAAAAGTGGAAGAAAATGAGTGTCTGTGTCTGAGAGACAAAGGCTTCTAAGGGCCTGCGTGTGTGAGTGTGTGTGAGAAAGTGACAGTTGAGAGAGACGGAATGTTCGTGAATTTGAATTTTTCAATGTAAGTCAATGGGACTTTTTTGGCCGCTTTTTCGTCCGCTGTGCGAACATCGTTGGTCCGATCGCTTATAAAAGTCATAGCACACCTCTCCTCAATGAGCCGGTCGATTTGACACCTCATTCATGAGTCTAGGACAAAAACTGCGGGAGGAGTAGCGCGCCAAACTTTTGTGTGGAATAATAATAATAATAATAATAATAACTAGAATGTACATTTCCTGAAGAAAATGTGAATGGTGCTTGCAGTGGCAAAATTCGGCCCCGGTTGCTAGGGTGCTGTAATTGGTTGCTAGGGCGTGGCTATGAAGTTGCTGTGTCACTACTTATTGGCTGGCCGAATCAAAAGAGCCCAGCCCCAAGTCTCTATGACCTTCTGATCCAAAGATGTGATATCACAGATTTTGACCCAATGTTAAGTCTATGGGAGGTTTTTTCAGCCGTTTTTTTCGTACGCTGTGCGAACATCGTACACCCGATCACTTAGAAAAGTCATAGCACACCTCTCCTCAATAAGCCGGTCGATTTGACACCTCATTTGTGGGTCTACGTCAAACGGTGCGGGACAAGTTACGCGCCAAAGTTTTGTTCAGGTGAATAGTAATTACAATACTAGAATGAACATTTCCTGAAGAAAATGTGAATGGTGCTTGCAGTGGCAAAATTCGGCACTCTTGATTAGCATGATGCTAGCATGATGCTAACACCATTAGCATACTGCTAGGATGTTTTCAGCAAGATGCTAATCATGTTAGCATAATGCGAGCAACATGCTTACATGATTAGCATGTTACTAGCATGATGCTAACACCCGTAGCATCCTGCTAGGATGTTTTTAACAAGATGCTAATCATGTTAGCATAATGCTAGCAACATGCTAACATGATTAGCATGTTGTTAGCATGATGCTAACACCCTTAGCATGCTGCTAACATGTTTTAAACAAGGTGCTAATCATGTTAGCATAATGCTAGCAACATGCTAACATGATTAGCATAATGCTAGCATTATGCTAGCATGATTACCATGTTGCTAGCATTATTTTAACAAGATGCTAATCATGTTAGCATAATGCTAGCAACATGCTAACATGATTAGCATAATGCTAGCATGATGCTAGCATGATTACCATGTTGCTAGCATGATTTTAACAAGATGCTAATCATGTTAGCATAACGCTAGCAACATGCTAACATGATTAGCATAATGCTAGCATGATGCTAACATGATTACCATGTTGCTAGCATGATTTTAACAAGATGCTAATCATGTTAGCATTATGCTAGCAACATGCTAACATGATTAGCATAATGCTAGCATGATGCTAGCATGATTACCATGTTGCTAGCATGTTTTTAACAAGATGCTAACATGATTAGCATGTTTGCTAGCATGATGCTAACATGATTAGCATGCTACTACCATGATGCTAACACAATTAGCATGCTACCAGCATGATGCTAACACATTTTTACTAGTTTGTGTCATGTTTAAACACTAAGCTAATCACTATTAGCATGTAGCTATTCACTGCTAGCATGTGTAGCATGTTGGAAGTCCAGTTTGCTAGCATGAGTCAAAAGAGCCAACCGCCATGTCTCTATGATGCTCTGATGCAGAGATATAGATCTTGCTAAATCGTTGCTAGGGTACTCTGTTTGGTTGCTAGGGAGTGGCTTGGCAGCTACCAATGATGATACTCCAAAGGCTGCTTGACAATATAAACCAACACCCATGTCTTTACGATGTTCTGATGCAGAGATATAGATGTTGCAAAACGGTTGCTAGGGTACTCTGTTTGGTTGCTAGGGAGTGGCTTGGCAGCTGCCAGTAATGATAAACCAAAGGCTGCTTGCCAGTATGAATGATATAAACCAACCCCCATGCCTCTATGATATTCAGATTTGAAGATATCTGCCTATGCTTTGGGTTGCTAGGGTGCTCTAAATGGTTGCTAAGGCGTGGCTATGATGACTTTAAGGTGATTTGTGATTGGCGGTTTGCTGCCTCGAGTCAAATGAGCCCACCCTCATGTTTGTATGACACTCCTATCCAAAGATATTAATTTGATCTTTTTCAATGGAAGTCTATGGAGCTTGTTACTAAGGTGCTCTATATGGTTGCTAGGGCGTGGCTTGATAGTTTCACAATGATCCTGAGAGACTGATTGGTTGTTTGAGTAAAATGAGCCCACCCCCTTGTCTCTATGACATTGTAATCCAGAGTTATGTTCAATACAAAATCCCTATGTAATTTCCCATAGTAGGAAAAACACAGTACTTCCTGGTTCATGGGCACGGCTTCACCATAGTATGTCTATGGGGCAACTTTGGGCAGCTCTTGCGCCCCAGGGGTACAACTTACACCCCATTTTGAGATATGGTCTGACAGAGCCTGTCAGCCCCTTCAAACGTAGTAACCCACATGTTTCTATGAAATCCTCATTAGGAGCTATGACTCGTCAAATATCATCACAATGTTAAGTCTATGGGATTTTTCGCCCGATTTTTCGCCCACTGGACGAACATCGTACACCCGATCGCTTATAAAAGTCATAGCACACCTCTCCTCAATGGGCCGGTCGATTTGACACCTCATTCATGGGTCTAGGACAAAAACTGCGGGAGGAGTAGCGCGCCAAACTTTTGTGTGGAATAATAATAATAATAATAATAATAACTAGAATGTACATTTCCTGAAGAAAATGTGAATGGCGCTTGCAGTGGCAAAATTCGGCACCGGTTGCTAGGGTGCTGTAATTGGTCGCTAGGGAGCCAACCAACATGCCTATACGATGTTGTGGAGCTGAGATATGGCTTCTTCATATTGCAATATGGTTGATAAGGTGCACTAAATGGTTGCTAGGGTATGGCTACACAGTTTCTATGGTTATATTTGCAGACTAGTTTCTCACCTGCAACAAAAGAGCACACCTGAAAATCCATTTATCCTTTCCTGAAACTTAAGCGCCACCATGATCTTGAACTAAAGCATCAATCACTGATTTTACTGGGAAAAAAATATCATCACATTACACTAAGGATCATTAGTTCAAATTTAATGTATTAACTAACATTTACTAACCATGAGCAATACATTACTGTATTTAGTAATGTTTGTTAACGTTAGTTCATGAAAATAAAGTTTATTGTTTGTTCATGTTAGTTCACAGTGCATTAACTAATGTGAACACGGTGTTAATAATGTATTTGTAAATGTTGAAATTAACATGAACAAAGATTAATAAATGCTGTAGAAGTGCAATTCATTATTAGTTCATGTTAACTAATGTAGTAACTAATGTCAACTAATGAACCTTTATTATAAAGTTAGAAAAAATGCTGTACAAGGGTGGTTTCGAACCCTGAACCTCTCGCATGCTAAACAAAATTACTAACCCCTAGTCCACTCGAGAACACAAAAAATATCGGCGGTTTTATGTATTAATTCACTCATGCGAAGAATCGCGAGTCTAACAGTACATGAAATTTATTATATTAAAGTCATACGATTTCTTGTCATTGTTTGTGATATACATGTGAAAATGTTTATATTGCAGCGTATATATGGTAATATATTTTAGACTGTCGTAAGAGTGTATTTTATCTCGCTAATCTGAAATCGAATGAGCAGCCTCCAATAGTAAGACATACATTTCAAAATAAGAGTCCCGTTGTATATCGGTCTTGTTTATAATTAAAAGCCACGCATATGTATAATTTCTCCCCTGGTCATTACTGATATTTTTTTACACAATAAACCATGCAAAACATGCATTAGAGCAGTGGTTAGCAAACTTTTTAAAGTGGAGTAACGTTACCCCCTGAGGCATTAATCCTTCTGCATACCTTTCCACTGCACCCTTCCATAAAAGGATACTATTTGCCCCCTAAATTGACTTTGACCATATTTTATCTTTATAAATACATTTACAAAAATAATATCTTAAATTTAAAAAAAAATTCAATAGAAAAAATACAGTGATGATAAAAACAAAAAATAGTTTCGTTTCAAAAGAGCAATTACTGACAATACTGTGAAGAACATCACTTGATACTACCCTTTTGTTCGTTGAACTGTTGTATAAAATTAATATCACATTTGCAATCGTGTGGATATTTGGATTTGCTTTCTTGGAGGGTCGATTTTGTCCCCACCACTTTTTAAAACATCTCGCGGCATAGATGAACATAAAAATTAAAGTCAATCTCCAGTTGACTAGCAATGCATTCATACCATTCGTTTGTTAAAGTTTATCTGTTGTTATCTGAAATCATGCCGAGTCTTCCTTTCTTGAAATGTCCGCTTCGTCAGGAGATCACAGCTCGTGGTTGCTTAGCAATGACAGACGCCACTTGAGAACTCTCTACTTGTTCCAGTGAAATCACAACATAAAATGTACACAAACATGTTCCTAATCTTGATGTACAATCACCGATTTTAATTAGAAAACATACTTTACTTCAAATGAACCTCTTGCATGCTACCTCCAAGCCCATTTGAGAATGCTGGTTTTTGTGGCAAATTTATGTGTATTCACTCCCGTAAAAAAATCACGAGCTTAATACTACTACTATAGTAGATTTGATGCTAAGCATTAAACAGTCAATAAATTAAACTCAGTGTACTAATGAAATTGTTTTCTGGACACCACAAGGTTATTTAATTTTTTTTGCAATCGTCCTGACATTAAATATTTTATTTAAAAATGAAAAATATGTCAACAGTGAAAATATGCAGACATATTGTGTGGCCTCGATTAAAAGAAGAATAAAAACCAGCATACCTTGAGTAAGCAAGGTTTAGGTTAATCAACTGAGAGTATATGTGACCATAAGTTATTCTTGCTTTCTGGAATACCCCCTGGACCTTCTGTGAAGTTCACAAGAACACATATGTGCCACTGAAGAAGATTCAATAAAGACAAAAACACGTGATGTGCCAATTCAACCAAAATGTTTATTAAAAGATTTAGAAAACGCCTGTTGTGCCAAATCCCACCCTATAATGTCATACTAGCTCACATTTAAATATTATTTTAACTTCATATTAAAATGATCTAATATCTGCATTAACTCCAAGATGATAAAAATAAAAACAAATACCTTACTATTGCAATAATAAAATTTTACTAGGAGAAAATTATATATTTGATTTAACTTGTTTTACACAATACTATTTTTTTGTTTTAAATTCTTCACTTTCACATACTTTACTGTTGCAATAATACAATTTTACTAGAGGAATATAATTTATTCATTTTTTTTATTTATAGTATCTAATTTTTTTGTTAAATTGTTTGTTAATTTTTGTTTCAAGTCCTTCACTTTCAAATCTTAAAACTTTTTTTCACTTCCAGTATTTCTAACACATCAGTTTCAATTTTGGCAGAATACTGGCGAAAGTGTTTGAATTATTGTATAAAGTAAACCTTGTGCATGTTGTGTTCAAAGGAATTGTAAAATACTCAATTACTGTCCATGATTCCGTGAACTACTGAGCAAGTATTTATAAAAGGAATAAGCCCATAAGCCCTGCGATTTCAGAAAACCAGAGCGGCTTTTTAACAACGCCCCTCAGCAGTTCTGAAAGCACTGTAAACCATGGCGTCACAGGGCTTACTGCTTTATCTTAAGTGACTAATCCATAACATGACTTCCTTTCTATTTCAAATTAAATGTGTTTATTTAAATTTTTATGATATAATTAATAATAAAAATGTTCATCGACTCGCAAACTGTTGTTTTGGAAACCCTGTTCGGCAGGGACCCGAGAGGGACACAGGATTTGACACAACACCCCCAGTGAGCAAGCCAGTGGCGACGGTGGCAAGAAAAAAACTCTTAAGGAGATAAAAAAAACCTTGAGAGGAACCAGACTCATCAGGGGGAACCCATCCTCCTCTGGCATGGCGTACACATTATAATAACATTCTTATTTAAGCTAATATATGAAATATTAAATTGAAACCTATTATTTAATATGATAATAAGATCATTTATAAATATATTAAAATTAATTAATTGATCATCTAATGATTAGATGTGATCAGTGGTGTAATGAGGCATCTCCTGCCATCTAGCCGCTGGATCTGACACGGCAAACAGGCTGGACACCCTGAGGTAGAGAAGGTAAAACAGATATGATCATGTTAGTGAACTGAATTAAATTGTTTTCATTCTGCAAGACTTATAGAGCATAACGTTTCAGGTCAGATGTACAGTACAGTCCAAAAGTTTGGAACCACTAAGATTTTTAATGTTTTTAAAAGAAGTTTCGTCTGCTCACCAAGGCTACATTTATTTAATTAAAAATACAGTAAAAAACAGTAATATTGTGAAATATTATTACAATTTAAAATAACTGTGTACTATTTAAATATATTTGACAAAGTAATTTATTCCTGTGATGCAAAGCTGAATTTTCAGCATCGTTACTCCAGTCTTCAGTGTCACATGATCCTTCAGAAATCATTCTAATATGCTGATTTGCTGCTCAATAAACATTTATGATTATTTTCAATGTTGAAAACAGTTGTGTACTTTTTTTTTTTCAGGATTCTTTGATGAATAGAAAGTTCAAAAGAACAGCATTTATCTGAAATACAAAGCTTCTGTAGCATTATACACTACCGTTCAAAAGTTTGGGGTCAGTAAGAATTTTTATTTTTTTGAAAAGAAATTAAAGAAATGAATACTTTTATTCAGCAAGGATGCATTAAATCAATCAAAAGTGGCAGTAAAGACATTTATAATGTTACAAAAAATTAGATTTCAGATAAACACTGTTCTGTTGAACTTTCTATTCATCAAGGAATCCTGGAAAAAAAAAGTACACAACTGTTTTCAACATTGAAAATAATCATAAATGTTTCTTGAGCAGCAGATCAGCATATTAGAATGATTTCTGAAGGATCATGTGACACTGAAGACTGGAGTAATGATGCTGAAAATTCAGCTTTGCCATCACAGAAATAAATAACTTTGTGAAATATATTCAAATAGAAAACAGTTATTTTAAATTGTAATAATATTTCACAATATTACTGTTTTTACTGTATTTTTAATTAAATAAATGTAGCCTTGGTGAGCAGACGAATCTTCTTTTAAAAACATTAAAAATCTTAGTGGTTCCAAACTTTTGGACTGTACTGTATGTCTTGCAAGAGACATTTGTGCTCTCTCACTTCTGAGAACCATCACAGACTTTAAAATCTAAGCTTTCACATCAAAGCACATGCCTCTGAGCAAACACATTGTATGATAAAATGCACTGAAACACTAGACCTCACCAGTAGTATTGACAAACTTTACCTCAGTGCTTTAATGTGCTTCTTCCTTTGCTTCTTCAGTCGTCAGCATTGTCCTCTACTCCAAACACATCTGGTCCCGTCCTCTAGCAATGAAATTAATAAATGATACATACACATTTACTAATAAACTAAAAAACTAATAATAAAAAAGTAAACTCAGATCTAAAACTTACTGAAAGAAATTAACACATAAGCTGGTATCCAGCTCGTCATCAGTGTTGTAGCACACTTGATCTTCTCAGACATTCCGACTTGTCGGTTCCTGAAAAACATGAAAATCAAAATTAGATTAAAATATTCCTTTAAATGTGGTTATCATGTGCAGTAGTACAGTGACTGAAGTGAGATCTTTTAACACTTAGCTTTAGATGGTATATTGCACACTCATATCCAGTGGTGGAGAGGACTGCCACTGTCTCCAAAATCTTCCTGCAACTTTACAGAAGAGAACATATCAATATCAGAATAGCAGCGGACTGCAAATAATACATCCAGTACACGTTGTACAGATTGATCACAAAATCATTTAAAACAAATGTTATGTTAAGGTCAAAATCAAATACATCACAACAGTTTCTTACTACTTCTCACTTTACCTTACTGTCTTTTATGACTTACTGCCGATGTTGCTCTCACTGTCTGAGTCCTCCCTGGAGTTGCCACACTAATCCTCACTGTGTCTTGTATGCTGCTGCTCCTGCCTTAACTTCCTAGTGTCCTCCCTGGAGCTGCCACACTACTCCATCGTCCTTCCTGCGGTTGTACTCTCTACGTAGCTCAGTGCCATAACACCTTTATATGACCATAGACACCACAATCTAACCGCAACACAACCATACGCGCCAACCCCAAGGTTCTATCAGCCTATCAGCGGCCCGGGTTCCGTATGGCAACAACGCAACACACAATTACCACAACCATACGCGCCAACCCCAAGGCTAAGGCGAGTGCCTCCGCTGTAGTCGATAATAGCATTCAGCGGCCTCGGGTTCCGTATGGCAACAACGCAACACACAATTACCACAACCATACGCGCCAACCCCAAGGCTAAGGCGAGTGCCTCCGCTGTAGTCGATAATAGCATTCAGCGGCCTCGGGTTCCGTATGGCAACAACGCAACACACCATTACCACAACAAACAACAATACCCATCCACCATAAAAACTACAGTACAGAACGAGACTAATCATTTACGCAAAATACAGTACACAGGATTGTGATAACTATGATAACTATGTAACACACCCGATTGAAGACACAAATCCGGATGAGAGATGTAAATGTGATCCAGTAGAGTGTTCTTTTTAGACGTTGCTGTGGTGATCAGTTGCGTGTATCGTTTCGATCGGAATAATTCCAGAACAGTTTTTTCCCCTGCACTTAAAAGATCCTCGTTGAAGTCGCCACAGACGATGACCTGTTCATCCATGATATCCAAATAATCCAGCAGACTCTTCAAGTTCTTCATGAAATCTTCGAAACCGTAGTGTGGTGGCCTATACACAGCAGCGATGGTTGCTTTGATTGGACTATCTATTTTGATGACGACAAACTCCAGATCGGTTACGTTCTGTATAAACTGCCTAGCCTGAGCTGAAATATGCTCTTTGCAATAGATCGCGACTCCACCTCCACCTTTATTTGCGATCTCTTGATGTGTCGAGTAGGAGACATGTCTGTTGCGCATGAACAAGTTGTATCCGTCCAATTGGAGATGGGGTGTAATGGATGATCCGGTCAGGTGAGTTTCCGTAATGCAAAAAATGTCTGCTAGTAGCAGCTCATGATGGCATCTAATGTCTTCAATGTGGGCTGCCAGTCCTTCTGTGTTATGATGAATTATTTTAAATGTTTGATCTATGCCGGTTTCCCTAACGTGCTGCAAAAGTGGCATGATTCCTGTAAATGTCGCTCTTGGCATGTTTTGTAATGAGGCGGTGACTGCAGGATCAGCATAAATCTTTTTTTCACTGAAGTCAGTAATATGTAACCCACGAAGCGATGTCGTTCTGCTAAGTGCAACGTAGGCCATTCCTGGCTCGAAAATCTACTTCAGTGACACTACGGCGTTCTGCATCGTCATGCCTTGCACTTTGTGAGCAGTGCAGGCATAAGCTAACTTAATAGGAAACTGACGACGAACTGCTCCTTTCCTTAGACTTTCTTCGGATCTCTCGATATAAACCAAGTCGTCGTCTTCACCTTGCACTTTTCTGCGGTGTTTCCTACCCGCGTTTGGATTGTCGAGCTGAAGCCCTAGCATTTTAACGGTGTCTATTCCATCTGCTGTTTTAGTGACGATATGTGCAATTTTCCCAAAACATCCATTAACGACTCCATCCTCAACGTCCAGATTCCTAGTTATCACTACACGAACTCCCACTGCAATTTCGATGGAGTCAAGCAAGTCGTCCTTTTTTCCTATGACAGGCTTCTTTTGTTTCTTCATCCCTCCTGTTCTTGGGTCTTTCCTGTAGTCTTCGGCATCAACGGTTATGATGCCAGTATGAAGAGCGTGGATTGTCTTGGTGTTGTGTCCGTGAACTTCCTTGTTGGTGGCAAATATGTAGAGTGCATCACACGGGCAGTCTTTAGGATCCTTCACAGCCTGGAGTAACAAATCTCTATCTTCTTTGCCAAGATCTTCGGTCTTCTTCTTCACCCGTAGTCTGTTCAAAAGCTGGGCAAAAGCAAGGTCGTCTTTTTGACGCATGACCTCTGAGAGGTTAATCATTTGGAAATGTTCTTTCCAGAAGTCCAAAACATCTTCTTCGTAGACACAGAGTGGTTTGGCTTTACCGGTAGGTGGCAGTTGGTAAAAGTCACCAACGGCGAGGACAGAGATGCCCCCGAAAGGTTTCTTGCTGCCTTTGATTTGCTGAAACCTCCAGTTGATGTAAGCGAAAAGGTCCTTCGAAATCATGGACACTTCATCAATGATCAGAATCTCCACGTCGCGTAATCTTGCTCGCAGTTCATCCAGAGCGTTTCCAAGTCCTTGATAAGGTGGCTTCAGATTCCTCGGAAGTTTTAAAATGGAGTGCAGAGTTTTACCGGAAATATTGAAAGCTGCGGTTCCAGTAAACGCACTCAAGAGCACTGTAGGCACGGAGAGATCCCCCTCCTCCCGCAGTCGAGGCAGCTGCCGCAGAATCTTGGTCGCTTCCGTGTATATGCACTTGATGACGTGCGATTTGCCACAACCAGCTCCACCTGATACGAAGTAAAAAAACTGTTCTGGGTTTTGACCCCACACACGTTTATGACACCAGTGGCAGACAGTGTAGAATATGGCTGCCTGTGTCTCATTCAGACTTCTAAACAGCTTCCGAACGAATTCAATACTGAGCTGAGGTGCCTCTACTTGTGGAACGACTCCATCTCCATGCTCAAGAATCTGATACTCTGGGACATCGTCTTGTACATCCTCATCATCTGGGTTCATGTCTTCCCGTTCGGCAATGCATTCCAAACGATCCGCTTCAATTTCAGGCGCAAATGCCGTCCAAGCGTTTTCCGGTGGTCCTTGCTGTTGCAGCTGATCTAATGCCTTATCCACTTCTTCACTGTGTTTTTCGAACTTCTCCTTATGTGCTTGCACTACAGCACGAACAGGTATCAGGAGACCTGGGTGTGCAGGAAGTTCCACAGATGCACATTTGTAAAACTGCTCATATGTTGGAAATCGAGGAGGTTTTAGCTGTGCATTGAAGCGATGTGGCATGTAAAGCTTAAGTAACCTACAGTAAAACTTTTCAGGTTGTTTTTCTTCCGAATATCGTGCATATCTAATAACTGCAGCCTTACCAACAGTTCTTTTCTGGAAAAATCCCATACCGTTGAGCAGCTCGTGAACATTTTTTCCTTTCGTTTGCTGACCATACACAATACGGTATTCCGAAGCAAAATCGGCCAGACATATCCTTTCAAACTCGGGCGTTTGCGGCCTTGCTCTATATTTATCTATTATCCCTGACATCCAGACATCCTCTGAATCGGGATGTTTGTTTTGAAGGGCACTAAGGGGAAGACTCATCTTCAGCGCGTTGTCATCCGTCGGTATAAACACAACGCTTCGTGAACATTTCTTCAATGGTAAGCTGCATGTGCGTGCCACCGACTCCTGAGCGCTTACTTGCCGGTGTTTAGAGTAGGCCTGCATAATGTGCTTCATTTCGTCTTCCTCGTTAACGTTAGTTTCGCGCACGCCCTTGATGACGTTCTTCAGTACCTCGTTCATTTCATGCTCCGGCTTAGAAATATACGATAACATATACATGACGCAGCTAAAAGGGTCAAGAACGAACTGAATGTCCATGTTAGCGTTCCATGCCCTCAACAAATCAGGATTGTATCCATTCACCCAAGACTCCTTTGGATCACGCTTCAGCAAAACCACGTTGGCAGTGGACAGTGCCTCAACGTTTTCTTCGTACTCTTTCATGGTCATGTTACATTTTGTCAGAAGCTCTGACAAGCTGTCAAAGGAGGCTTGGGGATCATTCAACAAATCCCACACCGGTTTAAGTTTTAGCCTGGCTTCGCTCATTGCTTTTTGAGCAGCCTCCTGTCTCGCCTTCTTTCTGTCTTTCTGTCTATCCTCTTCTTCATGACGCTGTGGTTGTGGACGAGCGATTGCGTTTTTAGATCTGAACATGCAGCTTTCTGATGAAGAAGCGTCCGGGTCATCCTCTTCTTCAGGACGCTGTGGTCGCGGACGAGTGATCGTGGTGCTGGACATCGGTAGTTTGGGGAACCCGAATCTACATAATACATTCCCTTTTTTACACGACTTTGAGTGGTTCCTGCTGTGAAGCTGAACCTCTGTGACAATTCTGTGAAGCTCAGGATCGGCCACGGAATCAGGCAAACGGCACGATATGCAGCGGTCAATGAAGTCGCACACGACCTTATCGTCATCGTTTTCAAACTCGGGTGCATCCTTTATCCAAACAAGTAGATGGATATGTGGGCTTCCTCTGGCTTGAAACTCAACTCTGTAAAAGTAGTCCTCTACTTTACCAATAGGTTGAGCGGGCGACAAAAGCAGATGGTTCATTAGAGCATCCACGCGTTTCTCAAACATGCGCATTACGGTGACTGGGTTGCTTCGGAGGATTTCACATTTCGTCATCCAGTCAAGCGTTGAAAAGTCAATCTGTTCTCCTTGCTGGGCCTTGATTGCAGTTATTATTTCAGGCCATCGCATTTCGGCTGCACTGAATGTGCAAAAAAACGTAGGGGTTCCTAACTGTCTAATCATAGCCTGTAGATCTCTCAACGTTTTCTCCCAGTAAAACGGAGAGCCTCTCAGTGGTTGCATAAAACGCGTGGCGTCCCTGTTGTGTACCAATCGCTCAATCTCGCGGTTGTCCTGAAGCAGCCTGTTGGATATTCTTCTGCCATCTCTTGTAATAGGCTTGCCCTTGCGCAGCTGAATACTCATGCTATTTCTAGCGAGCTGAGTCTCTGTCACAAACTGGGCAAAGAAAAGGTAACTCTGATCGCTTGCAAAACGAGTGTCCACGCAGAACAATCTTGCGTTGAAATACATACTAGGAGATATTGCTATTTGTCTTGCCTCGTCAATTGTATTCTGTCCGGTAGGGAATTGAACAGGGAACGCCATGGCTTCCAGCTTTGGGATTTTAAAAAATCCAACAGGCTTTTGTCCTTGAGCAGGAGCGATGCTAAATATTCCCTCGCCGTACGACAAGATCTCCTGTCCGATGTCAGGTGGCTGCATACATGTGTCTAATGTGAGACCAGGTCTAAGTTCATCCTTCTCCTCGACGCTAACTTCTTGTCTATCCTGCTCAGCAACATTGACGACTTGTTGCTCCTCTGTGGCGTCATCTTCCTCATCTATGTGACTTTCAAATATCGCAGTTTCTCTTATGGAGATATCCCTGTACTCGGAATGCACTGCTTTCAACTTTGATAAGGCTGCAAGCACGCTACGCATATTCACGGTATGGAAGTGCTGGTATCCTTTAAACTTTACGTGTCTCTTTAGTTTCACCTGCAGCAGCTGGGACTCACTACTTGGTCTTGGCAGACTGTTGACCGTCGACTCCACCTCAGAGGGAACGCACACAACAGCACCATGCACTGCTCTTTGCTGTCCTTTAGGCAACGCAACTATTTTAGCAAACGGTATGATTTTGGAAATAAGCTGACGTTCAAGCACATTCAATTCAACCAGTTCCGCAGGGATGGGTGGCAACTCGAGTTTGTTAGCTGCTGCAATTGAAGACATGTTTCCTCTTTTAAGATGGTTGTCACACGTGTGGCAAATCCACTCCTGTCTTCTCTCCTCCGGAACTACACAAGGACCTGAGCAGGCACTATCACAGGCATGAACATATTTCCCGGTTAAGCAAGATGCTGAAACATTAGCGTTTTTGTTGTAACTCGCTCTATTACAGACCTTGACTTGATCAGGAAACAGGGCTCTGTGACAGACTGTGCAGACATGTGTAGGGCCTTGCCGAATTTTACAACGGAACGCATGTATGGCGGTTTCCATCGCTTTGCTAACCAAAGGCTGGGGTGTCTCCTGGTTATGACGGATGTACGCCTTATATTTATTTTTGATCCTGAGTGCGCATTGCAACCGATGAAGTACATGATATGTTGCATCACCGACACATTTCTGTGTCTTGCGCAGGGTACATCTCAGGATGTGATGAGCTCTAAACTCTGGGTCACCTGCGTATCTCCTCACCATGTAGTCTTTCTTCTTTGACTGGAGAAGAGCATCTGTGTTATACTTCCTAAACATGTACTCTTTCTTCTTTGACTGGACAAGAGCATCTGTGTTGTACTTCCTAACCATGTACTCTTTCTTCTTTGACTGCACAAGGGCATCTGTGTTGTACCTCCTAACCATGTACTCTTTCTTCTTTGACTGCACAAGGGCATCTGTGTTGTACCTCCTAACCATGTACTCTTTCTTCTTTGACTGCACAAGGGCATCTGTGTTGTACCTCCTCATCATGTTTTCTTTCTTTTTCTGAACAACCTCATCTATTTTGTACCGTCTCGCCATATAGTCTTTCTTTTTGTTTCTGAAGTGAGAATCCTGCTTGTATTTTTCCTTACTTACTTGTTTTTTATTTGTCCAGTATTGCAAACATCTGACATACCTCTTTCTCTCATGTTCCCTTTTTTTATGTTTTCTCACGACAGCTGCAGACTTGTCCTTAGGTCCTCCACGTTGTTTTAAAATGTCTGTTGTTTTACGCATTTCTTTTCTTCTCCTATGCTTATTTCTTTTATCTATCCTTTCCTGGTTTTTAGCTTCAGAGCCAACTAGATTTACTTTGGCTCCAGCATTTGTTTCTGGTTCTGGTTGAGCTGAACTCACTTGTGATACCTGATCACAAACCGATGGTGAAGGCAGTTGGCCAGACTGTTGCTCTGTTTCAAAAAACACAGGCATGAATTCATATCTGGCCTCAGGAGAATAATTCCGGAAGAGCTTGAGAATTCTGTCTGTCATGTCACTGAGATGGGTGAAAGTTAACATTACAGCAGTTCCACCAGGGGTAGGCAAGCCTTCGGCAGTCCTTGAGTGTGAATCGAAGTATCCATATCTTCCAGATCTGTCTCTGAAAACAGCAATACACTCTGGAGCAACAGTGAGCAGTGCATGGCTTACTTCTGTTGAGAGACATTGCAGTCTTTCAGTGAGAGGAATCCACCACCCTTCCATGTCAGGGGTCCCTCTGGCTCTTAGGTATCCCATCCTCACGTCAGACTTCCGCACATTGAGTGTTTGGTTAAACGTTGAAACACTCAACGGTACTTCCTCCATAGTGAGATGGTTCCGATGAAATCTTTTCTCAGCAATAAGCTGCATTTTAATCCCAACATACAAAGCATCGCCCTCCTCTAAAACTCTATCCAGGTCAGACATTTTGAACTGAATCCCTTCACTCTGGTTGGCCAAAAATGTCAAAGCTACACATGTGCACTGATGATTTCTCGAGAATTCATCATACCTTGCATCATTCTGACAATGTGATGCCTGCACAGACAAAACCCTGGGTGCACTATCACCACCTTCTGCATACACTCTATCTGAAAACTGAGCTACATCAGCACTGGTGCTTGCCTGTTCAACCTGTAAATAATCGTTCATGAAATCAGGCTGCTGTTTAAAATTAGTGTTATAGAATATGTGTTAAATTGCACTCCATAGTGTTTGGGACAAGTGCATTTTGCTTGACAATTTTAAGATAAGATTTGGGGTGCGGGGGCTACAGAAAAGGCATTTGTACACATCAAATGTGCACAAAATACAAATTATAAATATTTTCTTGAAAATATTTTCTTTGCAGTCAGAACAATAATTTAGTAGTATACTTAAAATTGGAATTATATAAGCCAAGTAACAATTTGCTTTTAACACTCTGAGGTCTGAAAACGCGCCGGCGCGTTTTGCAGGTTTTTTTTCACATTGCAGCAAAACAGACTTAAAATACTCCGTCATTTTTTGTCATAGAGACATAAGTAATATATCAATTGAAACTATAGAATATCTTCTTTTATTTATATACACTCAAAGTAAAAACAAAATGTTGTGCTTTTTGTAAAATAAAGAAAACTAACATGATGCGTGATCTCTCCTCTCCCTCTGAACGAAGTCCAATCTGATAGTTCTCAGAAAATGAACTGTAACTTAGTGAATACTAATCACAGAAAAATTAAACTTATGTCTAAAAAAACGTTAAGATGTCAGGTTTTAAATCATGTAAGTCAAATCGAAAACAAACCTTCTGTGTTTATGTAATCTGTATGAAAAGAGAGCCATGTCAGAAATCCGTGTTTCAGCTCATTATCCGCTAATGCGGCCACACCCACGGAGCCAGCGCTATTCAGACGCAAATTCAGAGGCAATACATGCATTCATCGTCTCAATCGTGTATTTATTGTCTTGAAAAGTGTTTATCTGGATGTAAAAGTCATGGTTAGCGATCTCTAGAAGACATGCAGTTAGTTCCTGTTTACTTTTCTTCTATAGATGAATTTTAGATGAGTTTTTGTTTCTTTAGCGCCCTCCGGCTGCAGTATGTATTGGAAACTCCATTCATGGAATAGCCTCTTCTTCTTTTAGATGAATTTGTGGACTAAAAATGCACAGAGCGCCCTCCGACTTCAAGGATGAATTGAAAACACCAGCGCTCATAGTAATGACAGTGAATATTAAATAAATATTAATTAAATATAACTCCTCTGTATAGAAAATTGACATAAGCACATGAGAATCCAATATTTCTCCAAATGTGCATGCTTTTAAACTAAAAGCCTATATTCAGACTCTTTGCATCACAGAAATACATTATATTTTAAAGTATAATATAAAACCATTACTTTATATTGTAATAATATTTTTCTGTATGTTTCATATATCATAATGAGCTTGAGACATCACAGAAGGTTTTTTTTCACAGCCTACCTGACTGAAATGCCTCATTAATATGCAAGTCATTTCAGCTCATTACTATCCAATTCTTTTGTCTTCTCAGGTGAGAATGGCCCATTTTCAGTGGTGATTCACGCCTCCTCGCATACTGTGTTTCTTGGCAAAAAGTGTCTTACAAAAACTAAATCAATATATTGTTTTATATGAAGGAGTAGGCAGCATAATTTTTACATAATTTTGAAGCAAAAACTCTAGTCTACAACCTCCAATACCCAAAAGTCTTGTGAACACAGATTTACTATACTTTTTTTGGCCTTATTTCAGTGACTTAAGTTTTTTGTTTTTTCAATAACCACGCATAAATGTTATTCCTTCAAAAAGACAAACATGTACATACATGTTCCTCACATATTATTGTAGCCTAGTTTGTGCTGAATACAGTGTAATGACACTTTTGTCATTTATATGTTTATGAACAACTGAAAAAAGCACAAATGTCAGGGCATGTCAAAACTTCTCCAAGCCCCAAATCAGCCTCAGACTCCAGAGGGTTAATGTTCTTAAAACATTAAAACAATATACGGTTATGCTTTGGTAAATTAAGTTTTATTAAGGCTATGATATGATATTTGAACACTATTTTAAGAAATCTTCAATGACAAAATATGACTGAAAAATGGTCTTTATTTAAATGAAAGTAAAAAAATGAAAAACAGGTGCAGGTGCATCTTGCGCCATTTCTGGTGTCATGCAATAATTTTTTTTTTTTTTTTTTTTAAATAATTAAAGGCGGGCGTACACGGTGCGATTTCGTGTATGCTCGCATGGTCGCGGCTCGTATCATGTGCGAGGAATTGCGAGCCGAGCAAAGTGCCTTACGAGCTCTTCCCGACCTCCTGATCATTTTTAAACATGTCACAAAAGTTTGTGAGCTATCGGTTTGAATTTGTGACAGATTAGTAAAGAAACAAACATCTTAAATGGGATTATAACAACTTTGCAGTAATGCAAAGATGTTATTATTTAATTTTGTAAAAATATTTTAATTTGAAAACACTGTGCATTTGTTTGTTGTTGTTGCTAGTTTGAGTTGAGAAATACACATTTCAGCATTATCAGTAATCTGTGTGTGCATTTTCATTGAGAACCAAGCAAGATGACTCATGATACTATTTGTTTATTATATCGCTATCGCATATATTGACCTCAATAATCGCAATATGACATTTTCCCCAAATCGTGCAACCCTAATTCATAATAATTTCTTTTGCCGGTTCTTTATGGCACTTGAGTGCTATAAATGCTAATTAAAATAGATTAATCTCTCCAGTATTTAAGAAATTGAATGTAATTAATCAACTAATCAATGTGATTAGTCAACTAATGGCTTGAACAAAAATTTTAAAAAATTATTTCACATGTGCCTATTTTCTGCACAAAGGGTATTCTGATTTGAGCTCGCACTCCGCTTGCATGCTCTCTCTCGCTTCGGAAATCGGCAGGTCTAAAAATCGTGTCATATATCACCTCGTCCGTGCGATTTTCAGATATACTCACTCGTGACGTGTGCGTGGACATAAGATATTCCGACCACCAGAATTCGCACTGTGTACGCCCGCCTTAAGCACTCAAATTTAATTGAGGAATTATGACAGCCCAAGTCCCAAACATTAAGGTGTAATCTAAAACACAGATATCAATAGTACCTTATTATTCCTGGAGAGTCTGGTCTGTTCATCTTCCAGGTCTTCCCAGGTCAACTTTCTCCAGCGGATTTTTTGAGCCTGAGATCTCTTTCCTTTCCGCGGCATCCTTTACAGTATCAAAAGATAAAAAGATATGAGACACACACAAAAAATCTTGACAAATATATCTGACTAACTCACTTATTGCAGTGAGAGATTTTCTCTTTTTTGTCATTTAATTAGCATTAATAAATGACAGCAGGTAAATTTGGATGCTGTCACTTTAAGACCAGTTGCACAGATCCATTATACTCGTGCATTTGTTATTTAATTTCTCAGTTCTTTCTCAACTGTTTACATTAAGACATAAATGACTGTTTACTTGCAAATACAGTCAAACCAAAAACTATTAAGACATTTTTTTTTAAATATTTGTACTAGTAACACTATAGTTCATTTATGTAAGTGAAGATAGCAAAGTAAAGTTGTGATTTGTAAATTAATTGCCTAAATTATTACATTATTAGCTAACTGCATTCTCTAAATTGTGATGTTGACTTGCATTCTCTGTAAAGCTGCTTTGAAACGATATGTATCGTGAAAAGCGCTATACAAATAAATGTGTACTGAATTGAATTAAAGTAAACTCTGACATTTTATACCCAAAAATTCTTCATAAAGTGGACTACCAGTAAAATTGATACAAAATTTGGACACTTTGAACTGACAATGTTCTCTGTTATCTGACATAAGATTTATTTTTTTTCTGACAGCTCATATTTTCTTATCATTTTTTAATGTTAATGAATCATTTGTTAATGAATTAAATGTTCAAGGTGTCTGAATAAATACTGGTTTGACTGTACAGGTCACTTTGACATATATTTAGCTGTTCAAGCCCAATTAGTAGGCAAAAAGCACTCAGTTCAGTTGGAACGCACTCTATGAGTAGCAACTTCATGTCGTGCGTCTCTCAGACAGTGAGAGAGCGTGCATATACTTGTTTTTTGCTGCTAATTATGCTTCAACGGATTAAAATCACAAACTGTGAGCTTTTGTTAATGTGCAGCACAGCAACTTAATGTGATGTAACAGCGATAGAAACAATAATCTAAAATCTCTACCGGTCAGTCAACAAATTTTTACCAGTTAATCGTGTCTACCAGTATATCGCCCACCCCTAATGTAACCCAATGGGTTTCTATTTAATCATCAAAAGTAGTGCCACTAATAAACATACTGAAATTCACTTATTTGTTAGTCAAATTCATTTTAACATGACATTATTGATTTAATAGGCACATACTTTGAAAGTCCTCCTGGCGTAACAGCTCTTGAACCTGAAAAGATATAACCTGTAGTAGTCTCAAGAAGAAAAAAAAAACAGTTAAACAACAATGAAAGAGACACTGTGTAAACTTGTAAAATGCAATAAACAATTTTTTGGGGTATTTTTTTTTTTTTTTTCCCTTTAAGAAAAGAACAATACAAATAAAATGAACTTATTAATGTATGAGAATGTAGAACAAAAAGAACCAGAAAAAGAACTAATTAATATTTATAAATTAGATCTACAAATCTAAATTAAAAAATAAATAAATAATTAAAATATACAAAATAAATAAATAAAACTGTCTAATAAAATAAACTAAATAAACTGCTGTATTAAAAAAAATGCAGAATACAGAAAATCTAAATTTCAATTTAAGTTTCAAGCAAAAAGTACTAGGAACAAATGAACTGCTCTCTGTAGAAAAAGCCAAAAGCCAAAACACAAGGAACCTGAAAAAGAAACAGAAGAAATAAAAATAAAAAATTAGGTCACAGGAACTAAAACTATGGTGATGTGATGAAAATGTCACAGTACTGCTTAAGAAACCACATTAATACTGACCAAGGAGAAAAGTGCAGCGAAGAGTTGTGCTCAGATCAGTCAGTCTGAAAAAAATAATAACAATGACAACATTATTAAAAATTACTAAACTCAAGTCAACTGTGCATTACTACTTTGTATGTTGAATATTAATTATATATTTAATAAATATGTAGAATATAATTTTAGGAATTTATCTCAAGAATGTAATTTTCTTGATATACTCTGTGTTATTTTCAAGGACCTGAGTTATGTCAAATATGCGGCCTAAAACCTTTGATGTCATCTATCCAGGTTTACTATAAGTGGAGTATAGATGGGTGAATATGGTCTTAATTATTTGTGGTATTAACAAAACATAGTTTTTATGACCCTGATCATTTTTTTAAAAATTTTTTTTTAATCAACAAGCCAAAATACTAAGCATTTTCTGTTTATGGTGATGTTACTAATTAAGCTCTTACCTCAAAATGCAGTAAAGGGTGCTCATGAAACAGTATTCTGAAACAGAGTATCAAGAATGTCATCATCATTTCGTTGCAAATAATGAAAACATTTTTCAACTGTAAACATCTCACAGACAACCAGCTCTAAATGAAATGTATTCTCTCTGCTGTTCCTTATTCCATCAAGATTACCTTTTCTAAAAATCTTGCGTCTATAAATGTCAAAATAATTTTAATTCAATCGTAATATTAATAATAAAAAATATATGCTACTGTAAATGTCGTCAAAGTAGAAATCAATGCGATATGATTCACACTGTGGGTTATTATTTTGCTGTATTCTAGATCTATCTCATACATAAACCCATTCAAACAGATTGACAGCGCGGATTGGTGCTAAATGAACCACGTGACTGCGTGGCGCGGAATAAAGGGTTTTCGCGGCTCTCTCTCAAATAATACCAGAGAATAAGACAAAAACACCCGTTATATTCAATAAATCTGTCTACATCGCATAAATGAATTTCTTACATACATAATGTCTGCACTTTGTTGTTTATGACAGAGAATTCTTTCAGTGAGCGTGCAATCTGTTATCACCAGAATTCTTCACCGGTGACTAATCAACCGCCTTCGATTGGATATTGCGTTCCTAAGCTCAGCGAAACGCTGTCTTTGAACGACATGAACCTAAAATCTAAATCGATTTAATGCAGCAATCGACACTTTCATCGTAATATCTATGCATCCATTTGCATGAATGTAAAATACAAACTTGTACATCATCACATAAGCTACCATAGTGGATGCTGTAATGTTAGCTTAAAATGAGCGCCAAAATTAATACACTCCTCAGCACACAAGTGGGTAATGCTAAATGCAAATGGCAAACGTAATATCCATCAAACACACACAATATCATATTACGTTTTCACACAACGATAAAAGTAAGGCTAACATTAGCTGTAAACATTAATTTACAGTATCAAACACATTACGATCTTTAGAGATAAAGGTACATTCAATGTCAACAAAAACGATATACCCCACATTATAATACGAATAATATCGCCTACATGTATTTAAAATAAAGAGTTACATTTCTCATTACAGGGCTTTATAATACAGCATATTAGAACACAGCCGTCTCACTCACCTCAAGAGAATGGGACGATCCCTTGGCAACGGCTCAGTGTCGTCGATTTCGCAGCCAATCAGCAGCGAGCTTTTATTGTACAACCAATAGAATCACAATATTATTTTCACAGACTTTTGTGATGAGGCAAATCCGCAATTAAAGTAATAAATCATAATAATAATGTTATACAAATCATAACAATAATGTTAATTTAAGCTTTGATTTAATAAAATAAATGTGAGTGCTTCACGTTTCAAAGCCTGAAAGTGGCGCTGTTGTGCGTTCTTCAGACTGCTTCAGATCAGTTCACAATCAATGAAGAGCACACATTTATGCCAAGCAATTGCATATGAACTAAATGCTGATCAATTATGAGAATGTTTACTTACATTGTTTATATTTTAATATGTTGTAGCCTATGGTTTGTAAGAATGCATATTTTATCTCCCTCATTTGAATGAGCGGCCTGCAACAATAAAGCATATACATTTCAAAATAAGAGTCCCGTTGCATTTCGTGTATGAGTTAAAGGCAATGTGTCCAATTTCCACTCCGGTTATTATTTGGTTACACAAACTTATTTAATCTAATTTAAATTTAATTTACATTTAATTTAAAGTAAACTATTGAAGGTTCTGTCTGGGATGCCCCATCACAGGAAGGAAAGACTAAGGACATTATTGATGCATATTAAATATAAAAAGATTTTACTAGTATCAATATTATTAGGCTATATTAACAAACACTAAAACCATGAAAACACATGTGTCATTACTTGAAATAAATAAATGTTATCTGACATAAAATAAAACTTACATTGTTCTTATTTTTAATTGGAATTAACCAGTTATTTAATTTCATTAACCTGATGTACTGAACTGAAATAAAAATTAATAAAAACTATACAGATGTTTAAAAACAACAAAAAGTTATAAAAATGGCAAAAACTACAAAATTATAATGAAAGCAGAAAATGTAAAAAATTTAATTGAATTCAAAATCTTAACGAAAACTATAATACTGTCTACTAGTATGGCAAAATCTGTTTATTAAAGTGTGTGTATATATAAGAAGAAATATTTAAGGAAAGACACATTATTTGCCAATTTTTCATTGCATCCCTAAAGTTTCTAAACACGCTCGTACATTTTTCAACTTAGGAGCACAGGTGTGTAAAAGCCCTGGTTTAACATCTCGATTATTAATATCAAGCATGCATATATGTATAAAAATTGAATACTCTTGTCAATTATCAGTTATTAAGTAAACATGTATGAGAAGCTGTGTTATATCAATGCTTAATAAACTATTTCATATTTGTACAACAATAACAATACAGTTGGAAAGGAAACTCAAACTCTAGTTACCATAGTTGCCATTTCAAAATGTTTCGATTTCAAATGTTGACTACTATACCTTATAGGTTGTTTGCACATGACGTCACTGCTGCATGTGAAATGCAGCTGGAGGGCAGGGACTTCTATATAGGAATCCTATCAAAAACTCAAAATTCATATGTTTTATGGTTGTTCAAATCAATCAAACCGAGAACCCACAAGGAGCTTTTAGCGTTTACATCACTTATATCGTTACCTTTTATAGCGCTTTGCGTCTGCTGATACTAAAATGAATATGGATACTTGCTTACCTTATTTGTTTTTGACTTGGTTAAATGTTCACATTCTTCATGGTATCGTTTGCATCGAGGAGAAGCTATTTTATCCCATTGAATGATAATTAGGTGTTTTCACTTCAGTTTTGTAGAATTGGCAAGAATGTTTGTAGAATGTTGATGAAAAGCGTCATGCTGCTGCTTCAGCCATCATATGAAAAATAAATCAATATTTTTGTGTAACGTTAAATGTAAATTTTAATGTTGTCTTTGTAAATATTCACTTTCGCATATGACAATGGAGAAGAATCGGCGGGTCACATTCAGCAGACAGACACCCTTTTTTACAGTCTATGACAGACACCGACAGACTTTTTTTTTTGTATTTATTTCAACAAATGACAACCAAAATCAAACCCACAGAAGCTCGTGAACAGTTTTGAAGTGGCTGTGTGCAGGTTATACTTGCTCACAAGCCGAGTGAGAGTCATACTCGCAAATGTTATGTTAATTATTACACCAAAACAAAATACAAAGGTAGCGCAATATAAACAAACCCAGACTAGAACTGAACGCGGCGTGACGGCAGCTTCACATGCTCTATATCTACCTCCTCGATGGCAATCAAGTCTTTCAATTCAGTGGAAAAGTCACTCATCTCCATAACATAAAGATCAAGTCCAACATATGTTGAGATTTTCTGTTTATACCTTTCTAAACCAGCACAGAAAGGACTTCTCTCCATCTCTTCCATTCTAATTTTCACTGCTTGCCCTCCACCAGTATTTCGTGCGTCACCAGAACCACGTGATTGCAAACCCAATGGCTGCTTGATAAGATGTCAAATGATTGTATGAATATGCAACAAGGGTGAAGCCTGTATTCTCTTACTAGTAACCATAACGACAGTGACCAACGTAATAAAGATGGTGATGTCCAGTGTTCTGATACCCTGAGACAGGTCTTGATAAATGGTTGCTAGGGTACTCTGTTTGGTTGCTAGGAAGTGGCTATGCATCCGACAGTGATAATACTCCAAAGGCTGCATGCCAGTATGTGATATAAACCAACTGATGTTCAGATTTCAAGATATCCTTATTTGGGTTTGGGTTGCTAGGGTGCTTTAAATGGTTGCTAGGGCATGGCTAGACGGTTAGCAGGCTTAAACTAATAGACTGCCCAAATCAAAAGAGCCATACTCACATGTCTCTAAGATGTTCTGATTCATTTTATCTCTCATCTATTTTTCAATGGAAGTCTATAGGGTGGTTGCTAGGGTGCTCTAAGTGGTTGCTAGGGTGTGGCTATGATGAAGATTGTAGGTCATAACTTATTGTCTGCCTGATCAGATGTCAAATGAGTGAGAGACAGTGAGAGAGAAAGGGTTCCTCAGGCCCTGCGTGTGTGTGTGAGTGAGAAAGTGACAGTTGAGAGTGACGGAATGTTCGTGAATTTGAATTTTTCAATGTAAGTCAATGGGACTTTTTTGGCCGCTTTTTCGTCCGCTGTGCGAACATCGTTGGTCCGATTGCTAATAAAAGTCATAGCACACCTCTCCTCAATGAGCCGGTCGATTTGACACCTCATTCATGGGTCTAGGACAAAAGCTGCGGGACGAGTTACGCGCCGAAGTTTTGTCCAGAAGAAGAAGAAGAAGAAGAAGAATAAGTATGCAGGAGAATAAGAATGGAGCTTTGCCTTTGGCAAGCACCATTAATAATAATAAGTATGCAGAAGATTAAGAATGGAGCTTTGCCTTTGGCAAGCACCATTAACTAGAATGTACATTTCCTGAAGAAAATGTGAATGGTGCTTGCAGTGGCAAAATTCGGCACCGGTTGCTAGGGTGCTGTAATTGGTTGCTAGGGCGTGGCTATGAAGTTGCTGTGTCACTACTTATTGGCTGGCCAAATCAAAAGAGCCCAGCCCCAAGTCTCTATGACCTTCTGATCCAAAGATATGATCTCACAGATTTTGACTCAATGTTAAGTCTATGGGAGATTTTTCAGCCGTTTTTTCGTACGCTGTGCGAACATCGTACACCCGATCGCTTAGAAAAGTCATAGCACACCTCTCCTCAATAAGCCGGTCGATTTGACACCTCATTCGTGGGTCTACGACAAACGGTGCGGGACGAGTTACGCGCCAAAGTTTTGTCTAGGTGAATAGTAATTACAATACTAGAATGTACATTTCCTGAAGAAAATGTGAATGGTGCTTGCAGTGGCAAAATTCGCCACCCGGTTGCTAGGGTGCTGTAATTGGTTGCTAGGGCGTGGCTATGAAGCTGCTGTGTCACTACTCATTGGATGGCCGAGTCAAACGAGCCCAGCCCCAAGTCTCTACGACCTTCTGATCCAAAGATATGATCTCACACATTTGGCCCCCATGTTAAGTCTATGGGACATTTTTCAGACGATTTTTCGTCCGCTGTGCGAACATCGTACACCCGATCGCTTATAAAAGTCATAGCACACCTCTCCTCAATAAGCCGGTCGATTTGACACCTCATTCGTGGGTCTACGACAAATGGTGTGGGACGAGTTACGCGCCAAAGTTTTGTCTAGGTGAATAGTAATTACAATACTAGAATGTACATTTCCTGAAGAAAATGTGAATGGTGCTTGCAGTGGCAAAATTCGGCACTCTTGATTAGCATGATGCTAGCATGATGCTAACACCATTAGCATACTGCTAGGATGTTTTCAGCAAGATGCTAATCATGTTAGCATAATGCGAGCAACATGCTTACATGATTAGCATGTTACTAGCATGATGCTAACACCCGTAGCATCCTGCTAGGATGTTTTTAACAAGATGCTAATCATGTTAGCATAATGCTAGCAACATGCTAACATGATTAGCATGTTGTTAGCATGATGCTAACACCCTTAGCATGCTGCTAACATGTTTTAAACAAGGTGCTAATCATGTTAGCATAATGCTAGGAACATGCTAACATGATTAGCATAATGCTAGCATTATGCTAGCATGATTACCATGTTGCTAGCATTATTTTAACAAGATGCTAATCATGTTAGCATAATGCTAGCAACATGTTAACATGATTAGCATAATGCTAGCATGATGCTAGCATGATTACCATGTTGCTAGCATGATTTTAACAAGATGCTAATCATGTTAGCATAACGCTAACAACATGCTAACATGATTAGCATAATGCTAGCATGATGCTAACATGATTACCATGTTGCTAGCATGATTTTAACAAGATGCTAATCATGTTAGCATTATGCTAGCAACATGCTAACATGATTAGCATAATGCTAGCATGATGCTAGCATGATTACCATGTTGCTAGCATGTTTTTAACAAGATGCTAACATGATTAGCATGTTTGCTAGCATGATGCTAACATGATTAGCATGCTACTACCATGATGCTAACACAATTAGCATGCTACCAGCATGATGCTAACACATTTTTACTAGTTTGTGTCATGTTTAAACACTAAGCTAATCACTATTAGCATGTAGCTATTCACTGCTAGCATGTGTAGCATGTTGGAAGTCCAGTTTGCTAGCATGAGTCAAAAGAGCCAACCGCCATGTCTCTATGATGCTCTGATGCAGAGATATAGATCTTGCTAAATCGTTGCTAGGGTACTCTGTTTGGTTGCTAGGGAGTGGCTTGGCAGCTACCAATGATGATACTCCAAAGGCTGCTTGACAATATAAACCAACACCCATGTCTTTACGATGTTCTGATGCAGAGATATAGATCTTGCAAAACGGTTGCTAGGGTACTCTGTTTGGTTGCTAGGGAGTGGCTTGGCAGCTGCCAGTAATGATAAACCAAAGGCTGCTTGCCAGTATGAATGATATAAACCAACCCCCATGCCTCTATGATATTCAGATTTGAAGATATCTGCCTATGCTTTGGGTTGCTAGGGTGCTCTAAATGGTTGCTAAGGCGTGGCTATGATGTCTTTAAGGTGATTTGTGATTGGCGGTTTGCTGCCTCGAGTCAAATGAGCCCACCCTCATGTTTGTATGACACTCCTATCCAAAGATATTCATTTGATCTTTTTCAATGGAAGTCTATGGAGCTTGTTACTAAGGTGCTCTATATGGTTGCTAGGGCGTGGCTTGATAGTTTCACAATGATCCTGAGAGACTGATTGGTTGTTTGAGTAAAATGAGCCCACCCCCTTGTCTCTATGACATTGTAATCCAGAGTTATGTTCAATACAAAATCCCTATGTAATTTCCCATAGTAGGAAAAACACAGTACTTCCTGGTTCATGGGCACGGCTTCACCATAGTATGTCTATGGGGCAACTTTGGGCAGCTCTTGCGCCCCAGGGGTACAACTTACACCCCATTTTGAGATATGGTCTGACAGAGCCTGTCAGCCCCTTCAAACGTAGTAACCCACATGTTTCTATGAAATCCTCATTAGGAGCTATGACTCGTCAAATATCATCACAATGTTAAGTCTATGGGATTTTTCGCCCGATTTTTCGCCCACTGGACGAACATCGTACACCCGATCGCTTATAAAAGTCATAGCACACCTCTCCTCAATAAGCCGGTCGATTTGACACCTCATTCATGGGTCTACGACAAAAGCTGCGGGAGGAGTAGCGCGCAGAAATTTTGTCCAGAAGAAGAAGAAGAAGAAGCAGAATAATAATAACTAGAATGTACATTTCCTGAAGAAAATGTGAATGGTGCTTGCAGTGGCAAAATTCGCCACTCGGTTGCTAGGGTGCTGTAATTGGTTGCTAGGGCGTGGCCATGAAGTCACTACTTATTGCCGGCTTGATAGGCCGAGTCAAACGAGCCCAGCCCCAAGTCTCTATGACCTTCTAAACCAAAGATATGATCTCACAGATTTGGCCCCCATGTTAAGTCTATGGGAGTTTTTTCAGCTGATTTTTCGTATGCTGTGCGAACATCGTACACCCGATCGCTTAGAAAAGTCATAGCACACCTCTCCTCAATAAGCCGGTCGATTTGACACCTCATTCGTGGGTCTACGACAAACGGTGCGGGACGAGTTACGCGCCAAAGTTTTGTTCAGGTGAATAGTAATTACAATACTAGAATGTACATTTCCTGAAGAAAATGTGAATGGTGCTTGCAGTGGCAAAATTCGGCACCGGTTGCTAGGGTGCTGTAATTGGTTGCTAGGGCGTGGCTATGAAGTTGCTGTGTCACTACTTATTGGCTGGCCGAATCAAAAGAGCCCAGCCCCAAGTCTCTATGACCTTCTGATCAAAAGATATGATCTCACAGATTTGGCCCCCATGTTAAGTCTATTGGAGTTTTTTCAGCCGTTTTTTCATACGCTGTGCGAACATCATATACCCGATCGCTTAGAAAAGTCATAGCACACCTCTCCTCAATAAGCCGGTCGATTTGACACCTCATTCGTGGGTCTACGACAAACTGTGCAGGACGAGTTACGCGACAAAGTTTTGTTCAGGTGAATAGTAATTACAATACTAGAATGTACATTTCCTGAAGAAAATGTGAATGGTGCTTGCAGTGGCAAAATTCGGAACCCGGTTGCTAGGGTGCTGTAATCGGTTACTAGGGCATGGCTATAAAGTCACTACTTATTGGTTGCTTGATAGGCCGAGTCAAAAGAGCCCAGCCGGAAGTCTCTATGACCTTCTGATCCAAAGATATGATCTCACAGATTTGGCCCCCATGTTAAGTCTATGGGAGTTTTTTCAGCCGTTTTTTCGTCCGCTGTGCGAACATCGTACACCCGATTGCTTAGAAAAGTCATAGCACACCTCTCCTCAATAAGCCGGTCGATTTGACACCTCATTCGTGGGTCTACGACAAATGGTGCGGGACGAGTTACGCGCCAAAGTTTTGTTCAGGTGAATAGTAATTACAATACTAGAATGTACATTTCCTGAAGAAAATGTGAATGGTGCTTGCAGTGGCAAAATTCGGCACTCTTGATTAGCATCATGCTAGCATGATGCTAACACCATTAGCATACTGCTAGGATGTTTTCAGCAAGATGCTAATCATATTAGCATAATGCTAGCAACATGCTAACATGATTAGCATGTTACTAGCATGATGCTAACACCCGTAGCATACTGCTAGGATGTTTTTAACAAGATGCTAATCATGTTAGCATAATGCTAGCAACATGCTAACATGATTAGCATGTTGTTAGCATGATGCTAACACCCTTAGCATACTGCTAACATGTTTTTAACAAGATGCTAATCATGTTAGCATAATGCTAACATGATTAGCATGTTGCTAGCATGTTTTTAACCAAATGCTAACATGATTAGCATGTTGCTAGCATGTTTTTAACAAGATGCTAACATGATTAGCATGTTTGCTAACATGATTAACATGCTACTAGCATGATGCTAACATGATTAGCATGATGCTAACATGATTAGCATGCTACTATCATGATGCTAACACATTTTCACTAGTTTGTGTCATGTTTAAACCCTTAGCTAATTGTTATTAGCATGTAGCTATTCACTGCTAGCATGTGTATCATGTTGGAAGTCCAGATTGCTAGCATGAGTCAAAAGAGTCAACCGCCATGTCTCTACGATGCTCTGATGCAGAGATATAGGTCTTGCTAAACGGTTGCTAGGGTACTCTGTTTGGTTGCTATGGAGTGGCTTGGCAGCTGCCAATGATGATACTCCAAAGGCTGCTTGACAATATAAGCCAATCCCCCATGTCTCTACGATGTTCTGATGCAGAGATATACATCTTGAAAAACGGTTGCTAGGGTACTCTGTTTGGTTGCTAGGGAGTGGCTTGGCAGCTGCCAATGATGATACACCAAAGGCTGCTTGCCAGTATGAATGATTTAAACCAAACCCCATGCTTGCATGATATTCAGATTTGAAGATATCCCTCTTTGCTTTGTGTTGCTAGGGTGCTCTTAATGGTTGCTAGGGCGTGGCTAGGAGGTCTTGAAGGTGATTTGTGATTCGCCGTTTGCTGCCCCGAGTCAAATGAGCCCACCCTCATGTTTCTATGACACTTCTATCCAAAGATATTCCTTTGATCTTTTTCAATGGAAGTCTATGGAACTTGTTGCTATGGTGCTCTATATGGTTGCTAGGGCGTGGCTTGATAGCTTCACAATGATCCTGGGAGACTGATTGGTCACCTGAGTGAAATGAGCCCACCCCCTTGTCTCTATGTCATTGTGATCCAGAGTTATGTTCAATACAAAATCCCTATGTAATTTCCCATAGTAGGAAAAACACAGTACTTCCTGGTTCATGGGCACGGCTTCACCATAGTATGTCTATGGGGCAAATTTGGGCAGCTCTTGCGCCCCAGGGGTACAACTTACACCCCATTTTGAGGTATGGTCTGAGAGAGCCTGTCAGCCTCTTCAAACGTGGTAACTCACATGTTTCTACGAAATTCTCGTTAGGAGCTATGACTCGTCAAAGTTCGTCGCAATGTTAAGTCTATGGGATTTTTCGCCCGATTTTTCGCCCGCCGGACGAACATCGTACACCCGATCGCTTATAAAAGTCATAGCACACCACTCCTCAATAGGCCGGTCGATTTGACACCTCATTCGTGGGTCTATGACAAAAACTGCGGGACGAGTTACGCGCAGACGAAAGTGTCCAGAAGAAGAAGAAGAAGAACTAGAATGTACATTTCCTGAAGAAAATGTGAATGGTGCTTGCAGTGGCAAAATTCGGCACCCGGTTGCTAGGGTGCTGTAATTGGTTGCTAGGGCATGGCGACGAACTACTTATTAGCTGCTTGATAGGCCGAATCAAAAGAGCCCAGCCCCAAGTCTCTATGACCTTCTAAACCAAAGAAATGATCTCACAGATTTGGCCCCCATGTTAAGTCTATGGGAGTTTTTCAGCTGTTTTTTTCGTACGCTGTGCGAACATCGTACACCTGATCGCTTAGAAAAGTCATAGCACACCTCTCCTCAATAAGCCGGTCGATTTGACACCTCATTCGTGGGTCTACAACAAACGGTGCGGGATGAGTTACGCGCCAAAGTTTTGTTCAGGTGAATAGTAATTACAATACTAGAATGTACATTTCCTGAAGAAAATGTGAATGGTGCTTGCAGTGGCAAAACTCGGCACCCGGTTGCTAGGGTGCTGTAATTGGTTGCTAGGGTGAGGCTATGAAGTCAATAGTTATTGGCTGCTTGATAGGCCGAGTCAAAAGAGCCCAGCCCCAAGTCTCTATGACCTTCTAAACCAAAGATATGATCTCACAGATTTGGCCCCCATGTTAAGTCTATGGGAGTTTTTTCAGCCGTTTTTTCGTACGCTGTGCGAACATCGTACACCCGATCGCTTAGAAAAGTCATAGCACACCTCTCATCAATAAGCTGGTCGATTTGACACCTCATTCGTGGGTCTACGACAAACGGTGCGGGACGAGTTACGCGCCAAAGTTTTGTTCAGGTGAATAGTAATTACAATACTAGAATGTACATTTCCTGAAGAAAATGTGAATGGTGCTTGCAGTGGCAAAATTCGGCACCGGTTGCTAGGGTGCTGTAATTGGTTGCTAGGGCGTGGCCATAAAGTCACTACTTATTGGCGGCTTGATAGGCCGAGCCAAAAGAGCCCAGCCCCAAGTCTCTATGACCATCTAAACCAAAGATATGATCTCACAGATTTGGCCCCCATGTTAAGTCTATGGGAGTTTTTTCAGCCGTTTTTTCGTACGCTGTGCGAACATCGTACACCTAATCGCTTAGAAAAGTCATAGCACACCTCTCCTCAATAAGCCGGTCGATTTGACACCTCATTCGTGGGTCTACGACAAAAACTGCGGGACGAGTTACGCGCCAAAGTTTTGTTCAGGTGAATAGTAATTACAATACTAGAATGTACATTTCCTGAAGAAAATGTGAATGGTGCTTGCAGTGGCAAAATCGCCACTCTGTTGCTAGGCGGTTGCTAAGGAACTTGGGGTGGTTGCTAAGGTGTTGCTAGGCGGTTGCTAAGGTACTTGGGGTGGTTGCTAAGGTGTTGCTAGGCAGTTGTTAAGGTACCTGGAGTGGTCACTACTGTGTTGCTAGGCGGTTGCTAGGGTGTTCTGGGCGGTTGCTATGGTAACCAGGGTGGTTGCTATGGTGTCACTAGGTGGTTGGTAGTTGGCACAGATAGTTACTATGGAGTTTCTATAGAGTTCTTAGCATGTTCTCAGCCCACTTTAGCACTTAGCTAATCACTATTAGCATGTAGCTATTAACTGCTAGCATGTGTAGCATGTTGCAAGTACAGTTTGCTAGCATGAGTCAAAAAAGCCAACCCCCATGTCTCTACGATGTTCTGATGCAGAGATATAGGCATCGCTAAATGGTTGCTAGGGTACTCTGTTTGGTTGCTAGGGAGTGGCTTGGCAGTGGCTTGCCAATGATGATACTCCAAAGGCTGCTTGACAATATAAACCAACCCCCATGTCTTTATGATGTTCTGATGCAGAGATATGGATCTTGAAAAACGGTTGCTAGGGTAATCTGGTTGGTTGCTAGGGAGTGGCCTGGTAGCTACCAATGATGATACTCCAAAGGCTGCTTGACAATATAAACCAACCCCCATGTCTTTACGATGTTCTGATGCAGAGATATAGATCTTGCTAAACGGTTGCTAGGGTACTCTGTTTGGTTGCTAGGGAGTGGCTTGGCAGCTGCCAGTAATGATAAACCAAAGGCTGCTTGCCAGTATGAATGCTATAAACCAACCCCCATTCCTCTATGATGTTCAGATTTGAAGATATCCCCTCTATGCTTTGGGTTGCTAGGGTGCTCTGAATGGTTGCTAGGGCGTGGCTATGATGTCTTGAAGGTGATTCGTGATTGGCCGTTTGCTGCCCCGAGTCAAATGAGCCCACCCTCATGTTTCTATGACACTCCTATCCAAAGATATTCATTTGATCTTTTTCAATGGAAGTCTATGGAACTTGTTGCTATGGTGCTCTATATGGTTGCTAGGGCGTGGCTTGATAGCTTCACAATGATCCTGAGAGACTGATTGGTTGCCTGAGTAATATGAGCCCACCCCCTTGTCTCTATGACATTGTGATCCAGAGTTATGTTCAATACAAAATCCCTATGTAATTTCCCATAGTAGGAAAAACACAGTACTTCCTGGTTCATGGGCACGGCTTCACCATAGTATGTCTATGGGGCAACTTTGGGCAGCTCTTGCGCCCCAGGGGTACAACTTACACCCCATTTTGAGGTATGGTCTGAGAGAGCCTATCAGGCTCTTCAAACCTGGTAACCCACATGTTTCTATGAAATTCTCGTTAGGAGCTATTACTCGTCAAAGTTTGTCCCAATGCAAAGTCTATGGGATTTTTTTCGCTACTTTTTCGCCCGCCGGACGAACATCGTACACCCGATTGCTTATAAAAGTCATAGCACACCTCTCCTCAATGAGCCGGTCGATTTGACACCTCATTCATGGGTCTAGGACAAAAACTGCGGGAGGAGTAGCGCGCAGAAAAAAAAGTGGAAGAAAATGAGTGTCTGTGTCTGAGAGAGAAAGGCTTCTAAGGGCCTGCGTGTGTGAGTGTGTGTGAGAAAGTGACAGTTGAAATTCAAATTTCTGAAGATTCCGCCATTGAAAGTCAATGGGACTTTTTTGGCCGCTTTTTCGCCCCCTGTGCGAACATCGTTGGTCCGATCGCTTAAAAAAAAAATAGCACACCTCTCCTCAATAAGCCGGTCGATTTGACACCTCATTCATGGGTCTAGGACAAACGCTGCGGGAGAAATAGCGCGCAGAAATAAAAGTGGAAGAAAATGAGTGTCTGTGTCTGAGAGACAAAGGCTTCTAAGGGCCTGCGTGTGTGAGTGTGTGTGAGAAAGTGACAGTTGAGAGAGACGGAATGTTCGTGAATTTGAATTTTTCAATGTAAGTCAATGGGACTTTTTTGGCCGCTTTTTCGTCCGCTGTGCGAACATCGCTGGTCCGATCGCTTATAAAAGTCATAGCACACCTCTCCTCAATGAGCCGGTCGATTTGACACCTCATTCATGAGTCTAGGACAAAAACTGCGGGAGGAGTAGCGCGCCAAACTTTTGTGTGGAATAATAATAATAATAATAATAATAATAATAATAATAATAATAAGTATGCAGAAGATTAAGAATGGAGCTTTGCCTTTGGCAAGCACCATTAACTAGAATGTACATTTCCTGAAGAAAATGTGAATGGTGCTTGCAGTGGCAAAACTCGGCACTCTTGATTAGCATGATGCTAACATGACTAGCATGTTGTTAGCATGATGTTAACACCCTTAGCATGCTGCTAGCATGTTTTTAGAAAGATGCTAATCATGTTAGCACAATCCGAGCAACATGCTAACATGATTAGCATTTTGCTAGCATGATGCTAACACCCTTTGCATGCTGCTAGCATGTTTTTAGAAAGATGCTAATCATGTTAGCATAATGCTATCAACATGCTAACATGACTAGCATGTTGCTAGCATGATGCTAACACCCTTAGCATTCTGCTAGCATGTTTTTAGAAAGATGCTAATCATGTTAGCATAATGCTAGCAACATGCTAACATGATTAGCTTAATGCTTACCAAGTTGCTAGCATGTTTTTAACAAGATGCTAAAATAATTAGCATGTTTGCTAACATAATGCTAACAAGATTAGCATGCTGCTAACACAATTAGCATGTTACCAGCATGATGCTAACACATTTTTACTAGTTTGTGTCATGTTTAAACCCTAAGCTAATCACTATTAGCATGTAGCTATTCACTGCTAGCATGTGTAGCATGTTGGAAGTCCAGTTTGCTAGCATGAGTCAAAAGAGCCAACTGCCATGTCTTTACTATGCTCTGATGCAGAGATATAGGTCTCGCTAAACGGTTGCTAGGGTACTCTGTTTGGTTGCTAGGGAGTGGCTTGGCAGCTACCAATGATGAAACTCCAAACGCTGCTTGACAATATAAACCAACCCCCATGTCTGTATGATGCTCTGATGCAGAGATATAGGTCTCGCTACACGGTTGCTAGGGTACTCTGTTTGGTTGCTAGGGAGTGGCCTGGCAGCTACCAATGATGATACTCCAAAGGCTGCTTGCCAGTATGAATGATATAAACCAACCCCCATGCCTCTATGATATTCAGATTTGAAGATATCCCTCTATGCTTTGGGTTGCTAGGGTGCTCTAAATGGTTGCTAGGGCGTGGCTATGAAGTCTTTAAGGTGATTTGTGATTGGCTGTTTGATGTCCCAAGTCAAATGAGCCCACCCTCATGTTTCTATGACACTTCTATCCAAAGATATTCCTTTGATCTTTTTCAATGGAAGTCTATGGAACTTGTTGCTATGGTGCTCTATATGGTTGCTAGGGCGTGGCTTGATAGCTTCACAATGATCCTGAGACACTGATTGGTTGTCTGAGTGAAATGAGCCCACCCCCTTGTCTCTATGACACTGTGATCAATAGTGAGTGAGTGACAGAAAGGGTTCTGAGGGCCTACGTGTGTGAGTGTGTGTGAGAAAGTGACAGTTGAAATTCAAATTTCTGAAGATTCCGCCATTGAAAGTCAATGGGACTTTTTTTGGCCGCTTTTTCGTCCGCTGTACGAACATCGTTGGTCCGATCGCTTATAAAAGTCATAGCACACCTCTCCTCAATGAGCCGGTCGATTTGACACCTCATTCATGGGTCTAGGACAAACGCTGCGGGAGGAGTAGCGCGCAGAAATAAAAGTGGAAGAAAATGAGTGTCTGTGTCTGAGAGAGAAAGGCTTCTAAGGGCCTGCGTGTGTGAGTGTGTGTGAGAAAGTGACAGTTGAGAGAGACGGAATGTTCGTGAATTTGAATTTTTCAATGTAAGTCAATGGGACTTTTTTGGCCGCTTTTTCGTCCGCTGTGCGAACATCGTTGGTCCGATCGCTTATAAAAGTCATAGCACACCTGTCCTCAATGAGCCGGTCGATTTGACACCTCATTCATGGGTCTATGACAAAAACTGCGGGAGGAGTAGCGCGCAGAAATTGTGTCCAGAAGAAGAAGAAGAAGAACTAGAATGTACATTTCCTGAAGAAAATGTGAATGGTGCTTGCAGTGGCAAAACTCGGCACTCTTGATTAGCATGATGCTAACATAATTACCGTCCTGCTAGGATGTTTTTAGCAGGATGCTAACATGATTAGCATGTTGCTAGCATTATGCTAACACCCTTAGCATGCTGCTAGCATGTTTTTAGAAAGATGCTAATCATGTTAGCATAATGCTAGCAACATGCTAACATGATTAGCATTTTGCTAGCATGATGCTAACACCCTTAGCATGCTGCTAGCATGTTTTTAGAAAGATGCTAATCATGTTAGCATAATGCTAGCAACATGCAAACATGATTAGCATAATGCTAGCATGATGCTAGCATGATTACCATGTTGCTAGCATGATTTTAACAAGATGCTAACATAATTAGCATGTTTGCTAGCATGATGCTAACATGATTAGCCTGCTACTAGCATGATGCTAACACAATTAGCATGCTACCAGCATGATGCTAACACATTTTTACTAGTTTGTGTCATGTTTAAACCCTAAGCTAATCACTATTAGCATGTAGCTATTCACTGCTAGCATGTGTAGCATGTTGGAAGTCCAGTTTTTGGTAGCATGAGTCAAAAGAGCCAACCGCCATGTCTCTACGATGCTCTGATGCAGAGATATAGGTCTTGCTAAACGGTTGCTAGGGTACTCTGTTTGGTTGCTATGGAGTGGCTTGGCAGCTGCCAATGATGATACTCCAAAGGCTGCTTGACAATATAAGCCAATCCCCATGTCTCTACGATGTTCTGATGCAGAGATATACATCTTGAAAAACTGTTGCTAGGGTACTGTTTGGTTGCTAGGGAGTGGCTTGGCAGCTGCCAATGATGATACACCAAAGGCTGCTTGCCAGTATGAATGATTTAAACCAACCCCCATGCTTGCATGATATTCAGATTTGAAGATATCCCTCTTTGCTTTGTGTTGCTAGGGTGCTCTTAATGGTTGCTAGGGCGTGGCTAGGAGGTCTTGAAGGTGATTCGTGATTGGCCGTTTGCTGCCCCGAGTCAAATGAGCCCACCCTCATGTTTCTATGACACTTCTATCCAAAGATATTCCTTTGATCTTTTTCAATGGAAGTCTATGGAACTTGTTGCTATGGTGCTCTATATGGTTGCTAGGGCGTGGCTTGATAGCTTCACAATGATCCTGGGAGACTGATTGGTCACCTGAGTGAAATGAGCCCACCCCCTTGTCTCTATGTCATTGTGATCCAGAGTTATGTTCAATACAAAATCCCTATGTAATTTCCCATAGTAGGAAAAACACAGTACTTCCTGGTTCATGGGCACGGCTTCACCATAGTATGTCTATGGGGCAAATTTGGGCAGCTCTTGCGCCCCAGGGGTACAACTTACACCCCATTTTGAGGTATGGTCTGAGAGAGCCTGTCAGCCTCTTCAAACATGGTAACTCACATGTTTCTACGAAATTCTCGTTAGGAGCTATGACTCGTCAAAGTTCGTCGCAATGTTAAGTCTATGGGATTTTTCGCCCGATTTTTCGCCCGCCGGACGAACATCGTACACCCGATCGCTTATAAAAGTCATAGCACACCACTCCTCAATAGGCCGGTCGATTTGACACCTCATTCGTGGGTCTATGACAAAAACTGTGGGACGAGTTACGCGCAGACGAAAGTGTCCAGAAGAAGAAGAATAATAATAATAAGTATGCAGAAGATTAAGAATGGAGCTTTGCCTTTGGCAAGCACCATTAATAATAAGTATGCAGAAGAATAAGAATGGAGCTTTGCCTTTGGCAAGCACCATTAATAATAATAATAATAAGTATGCAGAAGATTAAGAATGGAGCTTTGCCTTTGGCAAGCACCATTAATAAGTATGCAGCAGAATAAGAATGGAGCTTTGCCTTTGGCAAGCACCATTAATAAGTATGCAGCAGAATAAGAATGGAGCTTTGCCTTTGGCAAGCACCATTAATAAGTATGCAGGAGAATAAGAATGGAGCTTTGCCTTTGGCAAGCACCATTAACTAGATAAAAAAGTTTGAGGACAAACTTTAAGTTGGCTTGAAAAAGCCGGTCCAGAAAGTTTGAAGTAGTTTTAAAAGTGTGAAGTTTGAGAGTTTTCAGTTTAAAAGTTTAAGTTTTAGTTTAGTAGTTAGATTTAACATTAGGCTAATCACTATTAGCATGTAGCTATTCACTGCTAGCATGTGTAGCATGTTGGAAGTCCAGATTGCTAGCATGAGTCAAAAGAGCCAACCGCCATATCTCTACGATGTTCTTATGCAGAGATATAGATTTTGCAAAACGGTTGCTAGGGTACTCTGTTTGGTTGCTAGGGAGTGGCTAGGCAGCTACCAGTGATGATACTCCAAAGGCTGCTTGACAATATAAACCAACCCCCATGTCTTTATGATGTTCTGATGCAGAGATATAGAATTTGCAAAACGGTTGCTAGGGTACTCTATTTGGTTGCTAGGGAGTGGCTTTGCAGCTACCAATGATGATACTCCAAAGGCTGCTTGACAATATAAACCAACCCCCATGTCTGTACGATGTTCTGATGCAGAGATATAGATTTTGCAAAACGGTTGCCAGGGTACTCTGTTTGGTTGCTAGGGAGTGGCTTGGCAGCTACCAGTGATGATACTCCAAAGGCTGCTTGACAATATAAACCAACCCCCATGTCTGTACGATGTTCTGATGCAGAGTTATAGATTTTGCAAAATGGTTGCTAGGGTACTCTGTTTGGTTGCTAGGCAGTGGCTTTGCAGCTACCAATGATGATACTCCAAAGGCTGCTTGACAATATAAACCAACCCCCATGTCTGTACGATGTTCTGATGCAGAGATATAGATTTTGCAAAACGGTTGCTAGGGTACTCTGTTTGGTTGCTAGGGAGTGGCTAGGCAGCTACCAGTGATGATACTCCAAAGGCTGCTTGACAATATAAACCAACCCCCATGTCTTTATGATGTTCTGATGCAGAGATATAGAATTTGCAAAACGGTTGCTAGGGTACTCTATTTGGTTGCTAGGGAGTGGCTTTGCAGCTACCAATGATGATACTCCAAAGGCTGCTTGACAATATAAACCAACCCCCATGTCTGTACGATGTTCTGATGCAGAGATATAGATTTTGCAAAACGGTTGCCAGGGTACTCTGTTTGGTTGCTAGGGAGTGGCTTGGCAGCTACCAGTGATGATACTCCAAAGGCTGCTTGACAATATAAACCAACCCCCATGTCTGTACGATGTTCTGATGCAGAGTTATAGATTTTGCAAAATGGTTGCTAGGGTACTCTGTTTGGTTGCTAGGCAGTGGCTTTGCAGCTACCAATGATGATACTCCAAAGGCTGCTTGACAATATAAACCAACCCCCATGTCTGTACGATGTTCTGATGCAGAGATATAGATTTTGCAAAACAGTTGCTAGGGTACTCTGTTTGGTTGCTAGGGAGTGGCTTTGCAGCTACCAATGATGATACTCCAAAGGCTGCTTGACAATATAAACCAACCCCCATGTCTGTACAATGTTCTGATACAGAGATATAGATTTTGCAAAACGGTTGCTAGGGTACTCTGTTTGGTTGCTAGGGAGTGGCTTTGCAGCTACCAATGATGATACTCCAAAGGCTGCTTGACAATATAAACCAACCCCCATGTCTGTACGATGTTCTGATGCAGAGATATAGATTTTGCAAAACGGTTGCTAGGGTACTCCATTTGGTTGCTAGGGAGTGGCTTGGCAGCTACCAGTGATGATAGATAGATAGATAGATAGATAGATAGATAGATAGATAGATAGACAGACAGATAGATAGATAGATGGATGAGTTTGAATGAGTTAGATAGATAGATAGATAGATAGATAGATAGATGAGTTTCAATGAGTTAGATAGATAGATAGATAGATAGATAGATGAGTTTGAATGAGATAGATAGATAGATGAGTTTGAATGAGTTAGATAGATAGATAGATGAGTTTGAATGAGTTAGATAGATAGATAGATAGATAGATGAGTTTGAATGAGATAGATAGATAGATAAATGAGTTTGAATGAGATAGATAGATAGATAGATGAGTTTGAATGAGTTAGATAGATAGATAGATAGATGAGTTTGAATGAGTTAGATAGATAGATAGATAGATAGATAGATAGATAGATAGATAGATAGATAGATAGATAGATGAGTTTGAATGAGATAGATAGATAAATGAGTTTGAATGAGTTAGATAGATAGATAGATAGATAGATAGATAGATAGATAGATAGATGAGTTTGAATGAGTTAGATAGATAGATAGATAGATAGATAGATAGATAGATGAGTTTGAATGAGTTAGATAGATAGATAGATAGATAGATAGATATTTAGTTTGATAGATTTAGTTTGATAGATAGATAGATAGATAGATAGATAGATAGATAGATGAGTTTGAATGAGATAGATAGATAGATAAATGAGTTTGAATGAGATAGATAGATAGATGAGTTTGAATGAGTTAGATAGATAGATAGATAGATAGATAGATAGATAGATAGATAGATAGATAGATGAGTTTGAATGAGTTAGATAGATAGATAGATAGATGAGTTTGAATGAGATAGATAGATAAATGAGTTTGAATGAGTTAGATAGATAGATAGATAGATAGATAGATAGATAGATGAGTTTGAATGAGTTAGATAGATAGATAGATAGATAGATGAGTTTGAATGAGTTAGATAGATAGATAGATAGATAGATAGATAGATATTTAGTTTGATAGATTTAGTTTGATAGATAGATAGATAGATAGATAGATAGATAGATATTTAGTTTGATAGATAGATAGATAATGAGTTTATGAGTTTGAATGAGTTTCAATGGATTAGAAATAGTACATAGAATGGCACTTGAGTCTAATTGAGTTTGAGTCTAATGGGCTTCCATAGTTTAAATTTGAATTTTGACAGTTGGAATTTGAAAGTCTTGGCTCATTTGAACATTCCGTCAATGAAAGTCAATGGGATTTTTTCCAAGTTTGATCAGCATTTTTAGGAAAACCGTAAGTCGGATCAGTCTGAAAAGATATAGCAACCCGAGTCAGAACAGTCTGAAGGTCTGGGCTGAGTTTGGTGGTTGTAGCTTGAACAGTCTAGGAGGAGATAGTGTTCAAATTTTCGGTCAGAAGAATAATAATAATAAGTTTATATAGCAGATCAGTAAGTTGGCTTTTTCAAGCCAACTTAATTATGGGGCCAAGCACAAAAACGGCACAAGAAACCAGCCAACACGGCTGGGAGCATCAGACCAACTGCAACAGTGAACAATTAAAGACGTATTAAGATCATTTTAGGCATAAGAGCTGAAAAATTATCAAAAATGAGGATTTACTGGTTCATAACTTTCGACCAATAGGTGGCGCTGTGTCCAAATTGTTGTGGTATGGTCAGAGTGAGGTGACAATGACACTTCCAAAGTTTGGTGTCAATATGTCAAAGCACTGAAGAGATACAGCTTCAAGAGTCATTTTTGAATCATGCCTCAAATTCTTTGCTCTGGTATACAAAAACGGTTTGACATATGGACTTGAAATCCATAACTTTTTGTCGGCATGGTCTGAAGATGACACGGTTCAATTTTGGTGAAAATCGGAGCAACGGTCTAGGAGGAGTTCGAAAAAGTAGGTTTTTAAAGAAAAACAATATGGCGGACAGGACGTTTAGCTGACTATGGCAAATTTGATATCTATGTTCTCAGCATAACCCAAGGAATCTACAGAGACCAGTTTCATTACAATTGGTTAATATAGACAAAAGTTATTAGCATTTTTGTAAATTTTGTTATAACTTTTGACCACGAGGTGGCGCTGGTCCGAAACTTCTCAGGCTCCTTCAGGGCATTGTCCTGATGACCCATACCAAATTTATGAATTTTGGTCAAACTCATCAGAAGTTATGAGCAAAATAACAATTTTTCATATCTCCACTCCAGTAGGTGGCGCTGCACCGAAACACTGTATAATGCCTCAGGTCATGCTTGTGATGACATGTACCAAGTTTGGTCTAAATATGTCAAAGCATTGTAGAGATACAGCTTCAAGGGTAATTTTTGCATCACATCTCAAATTCTTTGCTCCGGTATACGAAAACGGTTTGACTTATCGACTTGAAATCCATAACTTTTTGTCGGCATGGTCTGAAGATGACACGGTTCAATTTTGGTGAAAATTGGAGCAACGGTCTAGGAGGAGTTCGAAAAAGTAGGTTTTTGAAGAAAAACAATATGGCGGACAGGAAGTTTAGCTGACTATAGCAAATGTGATATCTATGTTCTCAGCATGACCCAAGGAATCTACTGAGACCAGTTTCATTACAATTGGTGAATACAGTCAAAAGTTATTAGCATTTTTGTAAATTTTGTTATAACTTTTGACCACAAGGTGGCGCTGTACCGAAACTTCTCAGGCTCCTTCAGGGCATTGTGCTGATGACCCATACCAAGTTTTGTAAAGATACGTTAATGCGTTCGTAAAATACAGCATTTTAGCACAAAATTCAAAATGGCCGACGGCCAAAATGGCCGATATGGGAAAATTGGATATCATTCGACTCGGCATGATTCCCCGAATCCAACGAGACCAAATTTATGATTTTTGGACAAACCCATCAGAAGTTATAAGCAAAAATACCCATTTTTCATATCTCCGCACCAGTAGGTGGCGCTGCGCCGAAACACTGCATGGTACTTCAGGTCATGCTTGTGATGACATGTACCAAGTTTGGTCTGAATACGATAAAGCGTTGCGGAGATACAGCCTTACTTCTGTTTTCGCAAGCACTACGTACAATTCGTTCGTGAGTTTTTCGAAAACGGTTTGAGGAATCAACTTGAATTCCATAACTTTTTGTCAGCATGGTCTGAAGATGATCTGATTCAATTTTCATGAAAATCGGAGTAACGGCCTAGGAGGAGTTCGAAAAAGTAAGTTTTTCAGAAAATTCAAAATGGCGGAAAAATTTTCATGACGGAAAATGACGTCATAGGGTGCGATCGATTAGGCTTGACCCAAGGAATCAGAGGGAAAAAGAATTTTGTTTCTAGCCCTTATGGTTCAAAAGTTATTAACATAAACATAAGTGCAAATTTGGACAGCTGGTGGCGCTAGAGGGATTGAGATAGAGACTCCAAATTTGCTGTGGACAAAGGTCAGACTGTCCTCTAACTGTGTGCCAAATTTCACAACTTTCCCGCAAGCGGTTCTATGGGTTGCCATAGACTTCAAGAGCGGAAGAAGAAGAAGAAGAAGAAGAAGAATAAAAAAAAAAAAAAAAAAAAAGAACGCCAACAATAACAATAGGTGCCTCCGCACCTTCGGTGCTTGGCCCCTAATAATAATTAAAGCTGCAAGCAGCGTTGAGAGGGCCCTCGCACCCGGGCTCACCGCCACCCGTTGGCCTCAGGAAAACAGTGAACAGTTGGCGTCATGCAT